>JAMPIV010002045.1:0-123808 GCA_024509875.1 Oreohelix idahoensis
GGCACGTGCTGGTGACTGATTGCCCTGTGTGGCACTAGTGTCTTCAAGGATGTCTGGTTCACACTCAGGGGTGAAGATTTAGTCCCTGTCCCTTCTTGATTTTTGAGCTCAGCAAAATTGAGGGAGGGCGAAGCCAGGTCCTATGTTACTGATACTCTGCACTGGAGAACAAAGTAAGGGGACCATTACTCTCTTGTCTAAAGAAATTTTACATATATTAAGTTCCTCCCCTCCTTTATGTAAATTCTAATGATTCTCCTATATGCCATGTTGTATTTTATTATATCATGTCAGTACATATCAATGTATTTTCTGGAGAATAAAGATTCTGATATGTATGTATGTATGTATGTATGTATGTATGTATGTATGTATGTATGTATGTATGTATGTATGTATGTATGTATGTATGTGTGTATGTATGTGTGTGTGTATGTGTGTGTATGTGTGTGTATGTATGTATGTATGTATGTATGTATGTATGTATGTATGTATGTATGTATTTAATTGAGAATCTATGATTCTGAGAGTAAGGGGACAGAACCCGGATCGGTCGATGTTAGATTCGATTACATGGGTTATCTCTTCTTGTGGGTCAATCTGGCGTATAAATATTGTTTATGTAATTTTTGCGTCAGGTATGGCCAGAAACAGATTGGTGTTGTTTAAAATGTTTATGACCTGAATTTATATGTATTCCTTGACTAATTAAGGTGATTGGCTCTTATATCTTTGTATCTTTGTATTTCTATGTCGGACTATTTTGTGAGCTGAACTCTGGGGGTGAAAGGCGTTGTTAGGCATGCGCAGCGGGTTCTGGAGAGAGAAGAGGAAGGCTGCCATGTCGTCGTGTCTATGGCTGGTTATTTAGAAAGTATAAAGAGTGATTTGTGATCTATTCAAGGAAGGAGATGGCGTCTCTGTATAATGGCATTATCAGAGATTCTCCTATATTCATTATTAACGCCTAGGAATGGCGTGCGTTATTCGCCTGTATGTGTTTTCTAAACCAAGGTAAAACACATAACCTTTTTTGTTGAACTTTGTCGCTAAGACGAAACGAGAGACGTATTATCGTGCATTTCGGGTTGCTGACCACAGATGAAGATGACATGTAATTTAGCAGCACCAGATTACTCCAGTAACCAGCTTATTGATAGCAGAAATAGATAGAAGCAATGAGGACATTTATGATTATATATCGAAGTAATCCTGCTTCATACTTCTCCATCCCAGGTGAGCGAAGCTCACGGAGGAGGAGCCATTTTTGATTCCCGCCATTGTAAGACTATCATCGGAGAACAGAAAATGTCTTACTACCTGATGATGGTACAGGGAGCTAGATAATATAAAAACCTATTACTGTGGTTTAACATGGTCGTCATAACCATTGGATGAACTTTCGGCTTGAGAATATTAGCCAGGAGAAGGTTCGGTCAGTGAACCATTATTGTTGATGTTATATGTATCCACCTTAACTGACGCGATTAGTCAGTTAGAACCTGAGAAGATAGACAGCTAGGAGACTGAGTGTTTCCCTTCTATCGTTCCTTTATATTGATGTACCACATAACTATACATCTGATATTGTCACCCATTTTTCAAGTATATGATGGTTGTTGTGCCAACGTGTTCTAATGACTGTACCTGCTATGTGTCAGTGTGTGCGTCTGATTAAATGTCTGAGAAATCTTACAGTGGTTCCAGCAGTTATTGACTACCATGCATATGATTGGAGTGAGTGTCCTGTGTACTCGTAGAACTATCATCCATTCGCGTCTTCATTAATTGATGTCTACACTCACACATTCATTCAAGCCACACGCATCTAACAGTACACCGTGTCAGGGCCCCAACCTTCGGTGGCCTGACCTATTTAGCCAACAGTGTGACTGGACGAGCAGTATCAACAACCTGATAGTGGTTAGCGCTTGGAACGAACACCACAGAAACTGTAAGAAGGAAAGAATCACGCAACATGTATGTATGTATGTATGTGTGTGTGTGTGTGTGTCTGTCTGTCTGTACGTACGTCCGTACGTACGTACGTCCGTCCGTCCGTAACTATTCAAATCATTTTCCAACTGTTAAAACCTAAAGTGATTATACAATTTTGTTATTTGTAATGTTACAAATTTAACTTCGATTAAATCATTTTAAAATTACTGCACGTTTGTCTCAGTCAATTTACTACACACACTCTAAACAGAGCTTTACTAGAATAATAGAATTCCACTGAGTAAATCAGGGATGGGTGCTTATTACCGACATTCCTGGACACACACATGTCATTGAACATGACATCATACTTACTGATCGTAATCTGATCAGAGTAAGACCATACCCTATAGCTATTCATTTTCAAGCACAAGTCGAGAAAGAATTGGATGAAATGATTCAATTGAAAATAATTGAACCATCCACTTCAGCTTATTTTTCGTCGATGGTTATTGTTCGAAAGAAAGACAATAACATACATCTTTGCGTTGATTATCGCAAATTAAATTAAGTTACGAAGTTCGATGCTGAACCTATGCCTTTATTAGATGATCTACTTATTAGACTTTCTAAAGCTAAATTCTTTACTAAACTAGACTTGTCGAAAGGTTATTGGCAAGTCCCTTTGACGGAACACGCCAAACCTCTCACTGCTTTTTCAACACCTAGGGGTTTATTTCAGTGGAATTTTATGCCTTTCGGGCTTATGAACGCCCCAGCAACTTTCGTGCGCATGATGCGACGAATTCTATCGTATCGTACAGATGTCATCGCCTATTTGGACGACATCTGTCTGTTCAGTGATACTTGGGAAGAACACTATTTAGGTTTAAATGAATTACTATCTACTCTACGTAGCATAGTTTGACTGCAAAACCCTCTAAAGCTTTTGTTGGGTTTAGTGAAATTTCTTTCCTGGGTCATCGGGTTGGTCATGGTCTGTTGAAGACAGAGGACCAAAACATTTCTAAGATATTAAATATCTCAGTCCCGAAGACAAAAAAGCAAGTACGTAGTCTCTTGGGATTCATACAATTCTATGGAAGATTCATTGATAATCTATCCTCCATTATGGCACCACTTTCAACGTTATTAAAAAAAGGTTCTCCTAATATGGTACGTTGGTCCCAGGAATGCCAATCGTCATTGGATCAGGTTAAGAATTTGTTCTCATCTCATCCTATCTTAAGACTACCAACGATTGATAAGACTTTTGTCCTTCGTAGTGATGCTTCTTCCACTGGGATTGGAGCGGCACTAATGCAGGAGTATTCAGGAACTCTGCATCCTGTAATGTATATTTCTAGGAATCTGAATGCGGCGGAAAGGAATTACTCGGTTTTAGACCGTGAATTGTTGGCCATGGTTTGGTCCATTCTTAAGCTGCAAAGGTTCCTTCTGGGCGCGCATTTCATTATGGAAACCGACCAAAAAGCTCTTACAGCTATGCAAAGTAAGGATTTGAAGAGCTCGAGATCTACTCGTTATGCTATTGCTCTTCAACCTTTCCATTCACGGTGCGAGCTATCCGTGGTTCGGATAATGTGATGGCAGACATATTGTCTAGATGCCCACATGATTCCATTTAAATCTTATGTCCTAGATTTCCTGATACACTTCCAGACTTATGTCTGTTCTTAATATCATAATATATATTTACACAATTGTGTCATATTTTGGATGATGTATCTGACTTTAACAAATTTGGTTATGTCCATCCATGATATATATCCATTAGATATGTTGATGGTATAGTATTGTAGTTCATGATATTTGTATATTGCTATAATTATAGTATTTGACAATTTTTGATATCTATGATTGGTATTGCCAGCAAATTAGGTTTCTTTAATGGTACCTCCCGAGTTTGTTTTGCTTAGAGGAAATATTTTCTCTTATGATGGGGTATGATTTTTACTCTCTCCAGACGTTTTATTTATGCGTCTATTGTACCTGATATTAGGTTCATTCTTTCATGGGCACATAATTGATGCTTGTGCTATCTTGCTCATGGATATATAAAAAAAAAATGTGTCATTGTTTTTTACCGGGAGGGTGCAGTAATATGTTGCTGTCATTATTGACGGAGTTTCAAACGTCGATTTATTGGTTGTATGTTTTTCACCCTGGTCAAAGTTGGGGAACTATGTCTTAACTTTGCTGTGTCAGGTTGATTAGGGGTTATCTCCCTTTTTGGTTCATTCATTGTGTTTGACCTTTAGCGTCAAAGGTAAACAGTTCTGGGCTATTTGCCATGCGCAGTTGTTGCGCGCAAAATTAGACTTCCGCCAGGTAGAGTTGCGGACTGGCTTCTGTGGGGACGTGAATGTCCGTTGTATCCTGGGGAAGGAAAATCTTCGAAGTGACTGCGTTGTCAGTTTTCCCCAGTGATTGGACTGTACGTCAGGAATGACGACAGTGTTATTTCTTATGTTCTGAGGATTCGTTTCAAGGTAACACCGACTTTATCATTACTACGCATTCGGTTGCAGAATTTGTTAAAGGCTTACCTAGCCTGTGAGAACAGCTCACAGTTCCTGTAATGCAGAACTTATATTTTGTGCTCAAGGTAGCTATTTAAGACTATTCGTCTTTATATGATCAGAAGTCCAGTGACGAAGTTATATAAGGTGGAAACCGCAGATTGGCGGTATATTTATACAAACATTATAGCAGGGTTTATGCAACCTGCTTATGAAGAGTACACAGCTGACGTCATATCGAGGTCTGTGTAATGGCCACTATTCTACCGCATGAAAAGATGTAACTGGCGTGTTATGCCAAGTTGAAGGACGGCCCTGGTAATAGGATTACATGAGTTAAGGGCTCGTCCATTGTATGACGGAGTTATTAAGGTATCTGACGCGTTCAGTCAGGGATACCAAAGCGGCATTATGAACTGTACATTAAAGAACATACCACTATTGACCATGCCCACATATTTGAATGTTCACCAGCCTTAGAATGCCTGATATGTACCAAGCGATTTCAATTAACATGATGTACGTGAACCTGTTTACATTGACTGTTCCTGTGTGATTCTACTGTTAGTCCTGTCAATAAATGTATGAACTGTCACCAGTAGTTCCAACCATCATTGGCTTCAGTACGAGTGTGACTGGGTGTATTGTGTATACTATATATGATCCTAAACGCATTCGCGTCTGCACACACCCATGTCTCACATCATCATCGTACAAGGACCATGTATGCTGTCAGCGTGAGTGACCCAGATCTTCACCGCACCAGTACACTGTTCAGGTGACATCGACACGCGTACCTGGCCAACTACACATCAACATTTGCACGCATAAAAAAACCAACTAACACACATGATAGCCGAACATCTGCTGCAGTCCTGCCCAACATATATGTCGTGAAACGAGTGTGTGTAAACCCACTTCTTAGTTTAATCATTTGTCGGGATACAAATTTGCCCCAGCCAATCAACGCACAGTCGCTGAGCCAGAATAAATTACACGAAGTTACGCCGAGAACCAACCAAAAGCTTTCCTTAAGCAGTAGAAGTTACCTCATTTACCTATATATACGGGAGAGATTTTATTCAAAACACGCACCCACCAAAACGGAGCCAGATAAACGACCGACTGAAGAAAAGGAGCTGTCAACCTTGATTTATTGCTTACCTGCGTGCATTGACCTGGCAGACTGCTTCCCTAGTCGAGTCACTGGCCTGTTTAAATCTTAGAAGGTAAATATATATTTACTATAACTTGTAGGAAAATAGGCCTACAGCAGATATATAATGTTGGTATTGGTTGTGTGTCATTAATATTACCTACACCTGTATATATTTAATATAAATTGTTTCAATATGAACGTATCAGGTTACTGATTGTATCTTGGGGAATTAGGCATATTGATTGTATTTTCTGATATGATTGATGAAGACGAAGACTAATAGGACTCATACTTCAATCTATTGTCTCATATAACTCAATCTATTGTCTCCTATAACTTCAATCTATTATCTCAGATAACTCCAAACTGAAATATAACCAAAACAGTCCTTGTTAGGACTCAATCTATTGTCTCATCTAACATCAATCTATTGTCTCCTATAACTCCCACCTGATATATCACCAAACAGTCCTCGTCTTATATACTCCTATCATAAGAACATAACAATATTGTTAGGATATATGTTACCAGCTTGTATAGCACTTGTCAGAGAGGGCCTGGTATATTATAGGGGGAAGGAAATGGTTGTATCACACCTAGGTGTACATATTATTGGATGTATTCATGTAGTGAATTTATATTATTGGATGTATTCATGTATTGAATTTATATTATTGGATGTATCCATGTATTAATTTATCAGAAACAATGTTTTGCAAGTAGACACCTGTCTTGTCTCGCTATTGCTAACTCATACTGAGCCATGTTGTCATTCATCCTACATGCAGACATCTGACACACGCTCATTTCACCCTTACAGTAGAAATAGGTGAGCTTGAGGACATAAATTAGCACCTATTTTTGCTTGTTACAGGTTTTATTCGTGTCATCAAACCTGAGGTCGTATGTCGTGTCAATCCAGCTGCCTGGAACGTCGCAGGAGCACAGTGATTGCACAGGATCAACCTCTTTAGTCCCCCTCAGTCTTGGGTGGGCTAATGAAACGACCATCAGCGGGTGTTTTGTGTCAACCAAACCAAGAAGGACAGAACTTTTAAGAGATGAGTACACCTTAGTACCATTTCTGTCAGCATTGTGAGCAAAAGTTAGTGTCAGTGACGAGAAAGTGAATTAGCATAGCAAGAGACAAAAATAACAGCATAGCTGATAAATGTTATATATTTAATTAACAGCACAGCTGATACATGTACTATAATTGAATAACAGCACAGCTGATATAATTTTTGTTCCTATAATTGGAAAACTTGTTGTAATATATTTATATATCTATATAAATATAAATATTTGTAAATCATATGTAAACTTACAAATCCATTACATTCCATTGTTTCAACATCCACCCTTCAGCACAAGAGTAGATAGTGTATATACTAAATAAATAATAAGGAAATTGTATTTGAAGACTTGTCAATTTTATCATTGTTAAGTAAAATCTGTTTCCTTGTTTTTTTAATATCACAGTTAGTTACACAGCAGAGGTGGCACTTTATGTCGGTCTCCTCTCTACTATTGTTTCGAGATCAGATCATTCACAGCCGTAAATAATTTGTGATACCAGTAGTTCTCTCAGACACTGGGACTTCACCATTGTCTGCAGAAATTCTATTTCTGTAATTGTCAGTACTATACTGACCCTAGAGCCAATAAAAACCTCACGCCACAATATAGCATTTGTCAAAAACCTATTTCACTCCACGAAAAACTGTCTGGAGATTTTTTTTTTTTTTCCGTACGCCCGCTAATACTCGAGGCGAAATCTCAGGTTATTATTTTTATGTCTAACCTGACATTGATTTTACGTGCGTATCCCTTTTTTCTTGTACAGAGACATGTGTCCCTCGCCATTCAGGCAAATACTCTCCGATTTCGGAGGTACCCATTACAGCTGGGTCGGCTCAGGAGCCGCCAATCCCTGGTCGACGACACTGCTTCAAATGTCCTCGCCAGGTCTCGAGTTAATCCAGTACAAATCCCGGTCGACGAAAAATCTTCAAATGCCGTCACCCGGGTTTGATCCTGGATCACCCGGTCACCAGAGCGGTGTGGTAACCACTACGCTAGCGCGGCTCCCTGTCTGGAGATGTCAGGAACCTTGAGCTGACTACTGCCTTTATTAGAGTCATTAATGTGGAAGTCTGAAAGCCAACGAGGAAGAAGAAGAAGAAGTGATGACACGAATCAGACAAGTGCCAGTGGAACACCAGATGAATTCTGTGTATTATTATTCTGGGTAAGAAGCATTGCTGTAGATTATAGTAAGCTAACGATAGTAACAAATATGTTATGGCACTGAAGGATGCCGGGAGGTTTCTGGGATAGCAGTGATTCCATAGCCCGTGTAGTTCACGGGGGTATGTGAGGAAACAAAGAAAGCATAGACTGCAGACGTCTGGGCATTGTTGCAAAAGTCGGTTAATGTGAGGCTGTGCATGAAGCAGGCAACCTTATCATGTAAAACAAATCGATACAGAATCAACCACTGATGGAGCATATGCCTTGACACTGCCATCTTGCAAGATTGCCAGCTACAGTGATAGTTCCGTGCTCTGTGCTCCTTAATGAGTTTGGTTTGGTTCGGTTTGGTTTGAAGGGCCACCTTCATTGCACACGGACAATTCCATCAGTGTTCCGATCGCCTCCCTTAGATCACACAAGGAGGATCTCAGCACAGCGCACGAAATATGTAACACCGGCGAGGATCCCAATGTGTGTATAGAGGAATTACACATTCTATAAATATTTTTGTGGTGGGTAGGTTTTCCTAATTTTTAAATTTTAACCTACTCTTTTCGATTTCCAACTGCCGAGGGAGTTTTAACATATGCAACTTGCATAGGGACCTCGTATTTTTTCGCCCTTATCCAAAAGGCTAGGCATCCGATCTCACTACTCAGGAAATCAGGGGGGAATATGACATCATTAGTAGCCACTGGTTCTGAACAAAATTGCGATCAATTATATTCCCTATACTGGGAGCGGAACCTAGCACCATTAGAATTAGAAGGGACACATAACTCTTTACCACTCCAACCCCATCAGAAAGGAGTTAATAAATGGAGATGAATAAATGAGTGAATGACCTAGTAGTCCAGTAAATAAAAGGCTACTTTTTTTTTTTTTTAACGTACGCCAGCTATTACTCGAGGCGAGAATCTCCGGTTAGTATATCTAACCTGAGACTGATTTTTACGTGAGTATCGCCTTTTCCCTGTACACTGACAGGTGTCCACTCGCCATTCAGCCAGATACTCGCCGTCTTCGGAGGGTACTCATTAGAGCTGGGTCGGCTCAGGAGCCGCCAGTCCCTGGTCGACGACACTACTTCAAATGTCGCCAGGGCTCAAATTAATCCAGTCCATGTCCCAGTCGACTACACTCATTCAGATGTACTCGCCCGGGCTTGAACCTGGATCACCAGCGCAGTGTGGTAACCATTACACCAGCTCGGCTCCCCAACTATACTTTTGAAGCGGTCGTTATGGAGCCAAAGAAAACAGCGGCGGTGAAACTTGACGTAGGTCAAATGTTGCCGTGGAGGTCATAACAGCAACAAGCGTGTGGTGGTATCCAACAACATTACTTATTTCAACACTGAAATCATTATCAAGTGCCGTAAAGAAAGGCACTGGGTCGTTTCTGTGATCGTGCTCATTCCCTTTTCTGCTCCTTGTGGAGCGTAGACCCAGCACTGCAGTGGGTCCACTTACAAGAAGCCAGCATCAAAGCTTTAGCTGTGATGGCTTCTGCAGCAATGTGTTTTATTATATGAGATTGCCAGCCCCACGTACAACCTTATATTAGTGGCTTTTTACGACATGCCCGAGGAGATCGATCCCCGGGAAATACATGTGACAGTTTCTGCGAGGTCATGGAAGTGGTCGCGTGAACCTCTTCGCAGATTCTGTCGCATGAACAGTTTGTTCAGTCCTGTACCTAGAAGCAAAGAATGTGCCCACCCCCTCATGCGTTGATAGGCATGTAGTAAAAGGCAGATAGGCATTTAATGAGGGTTGTACATCTACCTACCCAAATCAATCAATCTGTCTGTCCGTCCGTCCATCCATCCATCCATCCATCCATCCGTCCGTCCGTCCGTCCGTCCGTCCATCCATCCATCCATCCATCCATCCATCCATCCATCCATCCATCTATCTATCTATCTATCTATCTATCTATCTATCTATCTATCTATCTATCTATCTATCTATCTATCTATCTATCTATCTATCTATCTATCTATCTATACAGCGAGAGAGAGAAGGAGAGAGAGAGATTGAGAGAAAGGATAGCAAAACCTACAGTGGACATTCACACGAGGTACAAAAATTGGCTTCCAGCGAATTCATTTTGGAGCGGATGTGCCAGGTATAGCATGCATCTCTGTGTTGAAAGTAAACACGCACCGGACAATTTTTTAAATTTATATTAACAACGATCGTTTATCACGAAAACCTGGAAAATTTAAATAGGGCCGCATTTAGGAATGACATAATTTGATTACGTGTTTTGTAAAGTGCATAAGCTTTTACGCAGTAACAGGGCATACACTTGAATGAATTACATATAGGGTAGAAAAGCTGATTTTACAAAGGAATCTTTTCTTAAGATCAAGTTTCCTCAAATCCCGTCTTTTATTACATATACAACACATAAAGAAGGGAAAACCGAGGCCTGTAAACAGTAAATAAATATTAGACAAACATAAAGGTATGTTTTCATGCACTCGTAAGAAATAAAAAAGTAGAAAACTAGACAGAAAAACAGCAGATGTGAGTGGTTTACCCTGGACTCGAACCCAGGACCTTCCGAGCGAAACCCCGCTTAGCTATGCAAGCGAATCACACTATCCTCCCTGCCATCTAGGCATCACCAAGAAATGATGCTTCGATGACGGGTCATTAGTGCGACCCGCAACACATAACACCGGAAATTTTCCATGGGCAGTCCAGCCTTTTAATGACGCAATCACTTCTGTTGTTCCCCTATTATATAGTAAAGGTCAGACTACACAAGACAAAGACCATAATACTGTGTCTAGTAAATGATAGAAGACTAAAAACAGTAGCAGGCCTCGGTTTCCCTTCCTTATGTGTTATAAATGTTTATACAATACCAAAAACCTACCCTCTGTCCTGTACTTACTGTTCTTAGTCTTCAATCTTCTATTACTTCACTCGGACAGCAGTAGCAAACAGTGGTGAAACTTTATTTACATAAATAAATTGGCGAGGGTGAAATGATGAGCTCAACCTTCACCCAAGGTTGGCAGTTTGGTACAGCAACAAATCCGATTCAATTATTTGTACAAATATCTTGTTCTCTCTTCATTCATGCTACTTCAGTAGTTCTAGTTGTCTCTATTTGCTATGGTGGTCACGACTTAGAAAACTACTGCTGTCAATATTTAAATCAATCAATACCATTTAGCTCCCCGAGGAGCATAGGTCTTCAACAAACACATGCTTAGTCTTACTGACTTGTCCATGTTTGTTTTTGTGGTAAAAAGTTTTTTACAAGATGGGTTAACCAGCTCCATGCCAACCCTCCTTAGTCGCTTTTTACGACATGCATGGTAGAGTACAGTGTTACTATTCTTTGCTCCCCTTTAGGGCCCCGGTTACACACGGGTGCCAATATTTAAATGGCTTATAAATTCTTGATACAACCCACAAAAGCCAGATCCAAACCTCAGAAATGAGGTATCTGAGGAAGATGGTTGAAGTAACAAGAAGAGACATGATACGCAACCAGACGATACGTCAAGGCCTTAAATCCTACCCCCTGCAGACCCAAATAGAACAGTCCCAATTAAGATGGTTTGGCCATGTCTGCAGAATGGGAGAAGATCGGCTACCACGACAAGCATGGGAAACAAAGAGCCAAGGATCCAGACTCCGAGGACGACCCAGAGTCCGCTGGGAGGACAACATTAGACAATCTTTCATGGAGCCGCGCTAGCGTAGTGGTTACAACACCGCTCTGGCGACCGGGTGATTCAGGATCAAACCCGGGCGACGGCATTTGAGGATTTTTCGTCGACCGGAATTTGGACTGGATTAACTCGAGACCTGGCGAGGACATTTGAAGGAGTGTCGTCGACCAGGGACTGGCGGCTCCTGAGCCGACCCAGCTCTAATGGGTACCTCCGAAAACGGCGAGTATCTGCCTGAATGGCGAGGGACACTTGTCTCTGTACAAGAAAATAGGATACTCACGTAAAAATCAATGTCATGTTAGACATAAAAATAATAACCTGAGATTTCGCCTCGAGTATTAGCGGGCGTACGAAAAAAAAAAAAAAAAAAAAGAGACAATCTTTGAAGGACCGAGGACTAGAATGGAACCAGGCCAGGAGGAAGACAGCCGATAGGATAGTCTGGCGCTCTCTCTTCCAAACCTCTACACCTCACGGTAGAAGGGGAACGACTAAGTAAGTAAGTAAAAATTCTTGAAATGGTAATATTGTCTTTACAAAATGTTCTGCTATTTTTTTCTGTTCATCTTGGCATATCTTAAAAGATATTGGCCTACCGCCAGGGTTGACAATTTGCCAAGGTCTATTGTTTCCTACTTCTCAGGACTAACTGCTGCCTATCGTTCTCGTCATGTATTAAACAGTTTATCATATGTTGGTAACACTCAACATACCTGGGTGTCTTGTGATCTCACACATTTCTCTTGTACTGGCGACACTGTCATTCTTGTCCTCATAAATAAATATAATAACTATCATAGTGGCGTACCAAGCAATTAGGCGGCTAGACAATAGTTTCATAATTCTGTCACCCCAGAAGCTACCAACTCATTGGCATATTGTCCGATGATACCTCTCAATTGCGCTTGCCACTTCTAAATATCTTTAACCACTTGGGAGACAGCCCATTCTAGCTCTTTACGCTAACACGCTTCAAATGTGTCTGATTTAATTTAGAAACACGATTTACAATTACAACTATTTACGAACTTTATAGATCGTCTGTCCCGAAAACAAAACTCAGTAAGAAATATAAATTTCCCGTGCAAACTTAACTTAGCCGAGTTCACCCAAGAAGAACTCCAAACTTTTTTTCTCAAAGGGCGTAAAACACCACTGTTGAAGGATTGTCACCCATTGATAATAAATCATATAAGTCATGAATTTTCGCCCTTTGATTTAAATTATAAGTCCGTTAATTTCTCTGTTGCAAATGTTTAAAACCGGATTACTGGCACTCGAACTTCCTGTTACACAACCATCGCTCACTTTTACTTCTGGCATTGATATAAACAAGTGAGTTATGCTCCTATTTTAGGGAATCTCACAGGGATTTTACGATGGCAGTTACAGAAATGAGTTTTCTCGGTTCTTGTAAAATTTATATTCCCCGCTCACTTCTGTGGGATAAGTAATTGTGTTACAATGTAACACTTGACTCGTGTTTATTAAGCTCTCAAGTGAAGTTAAATCAGCAAAGTATTAATTTGTTTAGCTCTGTATATACGTATTTTTTTAAAATGACTCACACGGGTGCAACCATCATTTTCAGTCAAACGAGTTATCAACTCCAATAAAGGATTTATATTTACGTAGATATGAACAGTATATTTATTTATGATTACATGTGAAACAAGGTTAAAATTAGAAATGGGCAACTTTATAAACAGTTAACTAATTAGTATATGATCTTTTAGGAAATTGTTATTTTCTTCATCGGAGAATTTGAAGTTTAGTGGAATAATTTTAGTCTAGTGTGAGTAATTGATTTGACTTAGCTTAGTAGGTGACGACTGTGACAGATTATGATAATAGATTTCATATTACCTGTCTTCTTTATCTACACTTTCCTTTTACTTAGCCTCTTCGCCTACGCCTGTTGGTTAACCCAAAACTTCCAAATACTCAGATATCTGCCCTTTTTCTAATTTAACACACTTAGTTTATTGCTGTTCGTTAATTCCTTTGATGAAGATCACCAACAGACTTAATTAGCTACGTTACCTGGAGATTTTTCGGCAACGATTGGAAAATCGTTGTAAGAGATTAGACAGCGATCAAAAGGGGAATTATAATTTTAGTACTAGAGCAGATAATAGTGGAACCAAGGTAGACAACTGTTTATTACTTCCCTTGTTTTTTTTTCGTACGCCCGCTAATACTCGAGGCGAAATCTCAGGTTATTATTAATGTCTAACATGACATTGATTTTACGTGGGTATCTCTTATTTTTATTGTACAGAGACAGGTGTCCCTCGCCATTCAGGCAGATACTCGCCGATTTCGGAGGTACCCATTAGAGCTGGGTCGGCTCAGGCGCCGCCAATCCCTGGTCGACGACACTCCTTCAAATGTCTTTGCCAGGTCTCGAGTTAATCCAGTCCAAATCCCGGTCAACGAAAAATCCTCAAATGCCGTCGCCCGGGTTTGATCCTGAATCACCCGGTCGCCAGAGCGGTGTGGTAACCACTACGCTAGCGCGGCTCCCACTTCCCTTGTTAAACTGTTCGCTAGTGAATTAATTAAATCACGGCGTATTGCCAGATCAAAGACGGGCTTCGCTCGATGACCACGGCTGCAAGTAATAGAGTAATTAAACACGGTCTGGTCAATTACGTATATGCCTGATTTTAGCGAGCACGTGGAGTTTTGATTTTTCGGCGTTAGTGTGAGTAGATCTTTGATTTAAAGATCTGAACGTAGATCCACCGTGGGTGTGAACATCTGGCAAGAGTCTCCAAGTTTTAACTTTCCCTTTGATTCCAGATGTATATATATATCCCAGCCCTCTAACTAAAAGTTACTCAGTACTCCTCAGCTTTTTAAGACGTCTAGCGGCGATTTCTATAAATCCTTTGTATTAAGTGAAGTTTCTTAGTTTATCGTTGGAGAATAGTCTAGAAGTAGTTTGGGTGAAGGTAAATATATCTAATAGTAGTTGAGTGATTTATCTGGTTAGATCGTAAATTATATTTTACTAGTTATTTTCTGTGCAGAGTGATTTACTAGTTAGGTTCGTTATATTATTTCTCTAAAGTTTTACTGTGTTACAGTGGATAGCAGTATAAATAATAATTCTAGTTAAACTTTCCAGCTATGAAATAAATTTAAGTAACTGCTAATAACCAGTCAGAGAATTTTTTTACCAACTAGTAAATGCACTGATTCATCATGAGTATTGACGAAATATGTATTTATTTCTAATTCAAGATGACTGATTTTTTTTTTTTTTAATAACTAGAATTTATTTCACGGAAGTTTTAAACAATGAGACAAGCTCTAAGCTTATAGTTTCTAATTTAAGTTAATAACGAAGTGGATAAAAATATTCTATGTTACGCGGGGTAAGGATAGGATTGTGAATAATACTGTATTATGTTAAGTATTTGTATTTTTCTCCTATACAGTATCTGGGTCATGCCCTAAAACTTACCAGCGGCTTCAATGTATATCTGAGAATAACCAAAGAAAGAACATTTTTGTACTTAAATACGTGGGTCTTCAAGGTAAACCTGTCTGGCATTTGTGTTTGCATCCAGAAGGAGACAGAGTACCAACCTAAAGCACATTAAGACTAAATGCGGTAGCTGGGCCTATTGAGCCAGATTATATTTTCTTTCAATAAAATCTCATTTACATGCAGCCCATGGGGCAGTAAAATTACAAAAATTAACATTTCCGACGTTTATCATTTGTGGTGTGATTAAGAATTTTATACTGAGAGAAGTTCCGACCTGACATTTCCTAAGTACTGGAAACCTCTAGAGTCTAACACTGTGAGCCCTGTGGCACCTCTTACCTGAATTGATTTCCAGTGACATAAACAGTAATCCTATAATATAAACAGTGAAGTTAACGCTGCCTGGAGAATTGGAATTAACCGGTCTCTGCAGAGCTGGGGTTAATCTTTGCCAAAAGAATACTGGATTTGTGCTGTAGGTGTATGTCCTGAAGATTGTTCCAGAAGGTGAAAATCAATCTGTAGGTAAGAACGAATGATAGTGGCCACCACTGTTGTATGGAAAGAAAGAAAGCAGGAATGAGTGGTTCTTTGATCGTATAAAGTCATATATTTATACCCACTTTGTAATACTTTGATGATGCATAGTTTTGTTAATATTGTTTTCTTTTCAGAATAGATTAACGTATCAACTCTGTTCTTAACTGTAGAGGGAAATTCTAGACCATAGTGTAAACGCTTTTTGACTCTTCTGGGGTTAATAACTTCTCTGCTAACGGGATCTTGTCTCAACAGAGGGAGGGAGGATTACACATATGAGTCTAACTCTTTGATTAATTTATTAACCCATGTTTACTTGTATTTGATTTGATAGTCATATTATTGCTGTTGTAAAGTTTCTTTATGATAAATAAAACTTACATAAACTTTAATTACGTGTGTTGGTCAGCTTGTCCCAAAAGATCCCTATTCAATTATTGTAGTTTTCACGTCTGTGCGTCTAACTGTCGTCACTTATGTGTGTGTATGTCAGTGGTGCTATATATATATTAATATATATATATATATATTCTAGTAGACTGTCTGACAAACTAAGTTCTGTTGTAGAGATAGGCTGAAGGAGAGAAGTTTCTCGATTTCAGGGACAGATTCTAAATAGTTTCTACTATCTCACTCGTGAAAATCTATTTTCTTTACATTACCTCACACTGAGCTATCACCTGTTCTACTCTGTTCAGAAGGGACCAAGCTATGTCTTAATTCCCCTATCAGTAATCTACGACAACGACAATGGTTTGTCGCCGAAGTCAGATGTAGACGATGTTGGGTCATTGAAGTTTTGACCGTTGGAATCACGTTTGTTGCTCGCGTAAATCTCCAAAAATGTCGCCGCTTCGAGTGTCGTCTAGACCCATCTCTTATTGGTGGTGTCCAGAGCTGTGTACTATATATTTAGCTAGTACCCGGAACTGAGAGAAAAACAAAATCGAATCCCCCGTAAATATTTTGTCTCCTGATATAAGCATCAAGCATCATCCGCTTTCCTCCATCATCTCATCCTCCTTTGAATTTTCCGGATGCCCATGAGCATAAAATCTCAGACTCTCAAGGCAGATGAAAGTGTGTTAGGAGAGCGAAAGAGTGCAAATAAATCATAGTTATATATACATATCAATCTGCAACAAATTCATGTAACTTATCTTGTATTTTATGCTCCAATGTAATCACCTAACATTTGACAGAATTATGTGACTTTTTAAATATGTTTACATCTCGACCTAGATACGATCATAAAAAGCTGCCCCTTAAAATCTGAGAAAGATTGCCCCGGTCAAAAGAGTAGGAGTTTTAACATTAGAGATATCCCAATCTAACACAGTTCTCCAAGTCCAAAGTCTAAGTCATTGTGACGCCACTGTTTGCACAATTCCTTACAATTAGGGTAATCGTACAGCTAAGTCAAAAAATCTCCTCTCTTAACTTCGTAATATTTTCATTACGTTCATGTATTCGCATGATTGTTCGCATAAACTGAGTTAGTAAACAGAACGCGCAAGGTTGCTTGCTTTAGAAAAAACTCAAAACAGGGAATATGTCTCCACTGAAGTAACGAAAGCCAAGTCTTGAGTCTGTACAATTATTTCCCCATGCGACTAAAACCTTGGATTGCGGTGTGGATTGGCTATTGTTACTTCTTACAGAATAACGTTCAACTAGTTTCATGTAAAGATATATATGTACAGATAAAAGATAGACTGTCAAACGGAGAGACAGATAAATATGAAGACAGACAAAATTAGTGAGATATATATTAAAACAGACAAATAGACTGACAGAAAGAGAGACAGACATACAGAAGGAAGGACATGTTGTAGATAGATAGATAGATAGACAGACAGACAGACAGACAGATAGATAGATAGATAGATAGATAGATAGATAGATAGATAGATAGATAGATAGATAGATAGATAGATAGATAGATAGATTGATGTGTGGGTGAATGGTTGGGTGAGTGGATGGATGGATTGATTTGTATGGATAGGTTGATGGATGCATGAAAAAAAATAACAGGAACTGTTTAATAACTTAATAATAATTTTGATCCCGTTTTGAAAAGAAATTTAGAAAGGCCGGATTTTCCAAGGCATTTTGCGACATAATTTACAGTAATTGAATAACCGTTTCACTTTTGAGAACTCTCAAAGTTGCTCTGTAAAACTTTCCTAACAGCAGGGAGTGTTTTCAAATCTTAGACGTTATGGGAAAATTTTAATCACGAAGGCCCATTCACATCGTCAAGATGTAGGCACGACGATTGTGAGATGTTGACAGAGGCTTTCTGAATAATTTTATTATTCTAAGAATAATCGTGTGGTATGTAGGATGTGAGCTGTTGTTGAGTACAGAAGATGTGTAGGCAGGAACGGCAGCGAATAACAACAACCAAGACGGAAACGATAACATTTCTGCTGCGTATTTTTTGTTTGTTTGGTAAGCGATAGTTCCTCTTTCTTTATTTGTCTGTTATTTAGTCATAGCGTTCTATTGACAGAGTGGTAAGAGTGCTGGTCTCTCACAGCAAAGGCACCAGGTTTGAAACACTGCGGCGTTACGCTCAAGTCCTACCAGCTTTAAATGGGAACCTGACTCTGCTCGTCTGAGCTTGTCTACTATTTCCTACTTTTCTGTTTTGTGATCGTATAGGTTACGTATCTCTACCCTAAACAGCAGACAGCTTATTTGTGCTAATGGAGACTTCTTACTCTCACAACAACGACAACAGTTCATTGACAGTTGATGGATGATTTCACGAGTTGATGAATGACTTTACGCTGACAGCAGTAACAGTCAAATGTTGAACTTTATTTACATGATCAAAAAAATGTTGAAGAAATAATATGCCCAACCTTCCTTGTGAGGCTGGCAGACTTTATACAACAAAACTTCAGTGAGTAATAATAAAATGTCAGTTTTTTTATTCTCTCGCTCTTTCTGTCGCTGCTTCTATATTCATACTGTCTCTAGTGGTTATGGTGGTCGTGGCTTGAGAACCACTGTTGTCACTATCTTTCTTGTCATAATAGTCTTCGTATGTACTCGATGTTTTTTTTTTCTATTTTGTTCTGACTTTTTCCTTCTGATTTCAGATTTCTAGACTTGGCGTGTCTTAGTGAGACTGGCCTAACCGCCAGGGATGTTGCTTTACCAAGTAATTCTTCTGCTTACTAGCCTGTCACTTGTCTATTTGCTATGAGACTAAAATGTACTTAAGCTTAAGCGCTTATCATATATTTTATCCATAAGTGTCTAATGAAGTATAAAGCAGAAGCTAATTTCATGCAGAATCAGCGCCTCACGATTTTTGCCAATTTGATGTTACATTTTTTGACTGCAAGCTATAAACTCCTTGAAAAATTATTTTTGGGTTTTTAGTGCAATAAAAGCGTGTGTTTAAAATATTTTTATTTTCTTCTTTTTAGTGTTGGAAAAAGTATGACATACTAAAACATATACAATATTTTTACATTTTAACTCCATTAAGAATCAACTTGATGACATTGTACACAAAATTGTGTACAAGATCACTTAACTTGGTGACGTTGCATACAAAATAATAAACTCCATAAGGAACGAAAAGAAAAATTATAATGAAAGTTGAGCTCCTTTTATATTTTATTATTATTATTTTTAAGATTATTCATTTTATTATTTTTACGACTGATTATTGTATTTTCATCGGGAATACACAACTATGCCAAGTTTCAGAACTATTGCTCATCTGGAAGTGATTGAAAAATCGATTGCAAGATTTGAAGGTGACATACAAGACAAGTTAAAGAAAAGCGTGTAAAAATGAAGGCATTTGAACCTGAAGTCACAGAACTATGAAGGCAATAATCGCAGATGTGATTAATCCTTATCTTCATCAAGAATAACATACAAAAACAACAGTATTAAAAGAAGTCGATAGATTCAAATACCTAATCACGTTTATGACATCAGATGGAAGACAATCATCATACCTAAGGGTCTTTTATAATTGGACGTGCGCCCTAATATAACCGAATAGATGTAACGGCACGTGCCTCACTAAAACGAAGCAACATTTTTATTTAAAAAAATGGAAGACGCAGCTCAGAGGTGAAGAGTAGAATAGCCCAGGTAAAAACAGCATTCCATATCATAAAACGTATTTCACGCAAATTATCTTTGTCAATGTATATAATAGTGCTCTTTAGTGTTGTATAAAGTAAATCCTAACATATGGAAGTGAATCTTTGGTAATTAGTAAACAAGCAGAAAAAAAACCATGGAGCTCGCAGAAAATGTTAAAAAATACCATGGACAGCTGAAAGTAATAATGAGGACGTCCTGAAAGAATCCAGTGCGCAAAGGAAGATTATTGCTGTCACATTACCGGTTTGTGCATGTACTTTTGCGACCTTCTCTCTCCCACTCATCGTCCTATCATTTGGTATATTTTATGCCCTTACATTTTTTGCCTAGCCGCTCCCAGATTTATTTACGTTTCGCCATGTGAGTCATAACATGACAAAGCTAATTGAACAGGTCAGCGGATAACACTTTTATCACTTAAGTTGTCTTGCCACCTTTGATAGATACGGTCACGGTTGGTCCAAGATGGTCCCGACCATATCATAACAATACGACCCGGCAGAGTACGGAACGAAAGTCACATTATCTGTCTAAGCTGCGGGTGATCCGTATTTGCCATCTGGCAGATGTACGAAAACACAGGTGATGAATAGATAATCGCTTCCGCTGGTTCATTTCTGTAGCAATAATACAGATAACCTGTCTGGGGAGATTATGGTGTGAAAGACATTTAGACAGGAAATGAGTTTACATATGTGTTTGTGAGTTTGCATAGAGGGCAGTCGGAAGTATTACGGACAAATTTGAAAGAGATCACGCGTTTAAAATTTAAAATTGATATTTTAAAACACGCGGGGGATAGTAAGGATTTAACACCCCGACCCATATAGTTCTAAAGACCTTACCATTGGTTTAATTTGAGAGCCGGAATAGACTTTGGCTTTCATTGGCAAGTTGGTCTACAAATACAATCTGGGACCTGAACTGAGAAATGGAAATATAATCTAGCGAAATGGGAGACACAAATCAGACAGCATCGCAACGTCAAATTAGCAACTCACAGGAGTCAGAGAGACATCGGACTAAGAATTCCAAAATTGAAGCTGACAGATCAAAGTATTTGGGTGCCTTAATAATTTAAAAGAGAACCCGCATTTTTAAATACCAAGACTGGAAACTTAAGGAATCAGAGCACCCGTCATAAGAGGAATACTAAAATTTCCCAGATCAAGTGTTCGAAGCTTCTAAACAAAGTTGCTGTGTCCATTATACTGTGCCCGTAGAATGTACATCCCATTGGGGTAAGTTGTGAACATATAGTTTAAAATGTGAATTGTGACAAGTCTGTATTTGCTAAGTGGTTATATCAGTCACACGAGGCTGGCAACTTCAGCATATGAAAATAGTACATCCATAAACCACTACAGTGGTTGCTTCTTGCTAGTCGTACAGAAAACCGACAGCAGAAGAGACCCCAAACTCCGAATGGAGCAGTGAGAAGTGATGGTTACATCACATGTGCCTCAAGTGTATAGTATGATTTTGTGAGATATATGTACCTTGTTAAGTGTAATTCAAGCAAGCAACTGCCCTCGGGCTGTCCAGACACATTTTCCCCATTAAAGTACCAAGAAGAATAACGGTGATTTCTAATCATATTTCCTGAGTTATACGGTGTATACTCAGGTATAATAATTATTCAGAGAGGCTAACATTGGTGAGTGGACAGCGAGACTATGCGCCTGTTAATCTTCCAACCCAGTGTACTTAGCAGAGGCATTTGTTATTTTTATTTTGTGTAAAGTCCATGGTATGAAGCTGCAAGACTAATATTTCGACGTCACTAGTTGTGAGTCAAGAGCAGGGATTCAACCCTAACCTCCTGCATTGGACAAGTTGTGCGGAGAAGTGCCCTCATCACAAAAGAATTGACGAAACCGCGGCTGCAGGACTCACTTAGATCAGCTAAGTTCTTGTTATGTTAAAACAAAAACAAGCATAGTTGATTCAGTTATTATAGGTATGAAAGCAAGCGTATGAGCAATACTCTTTATATATATATATATATATATATATATATATATATATACATATATAATAAATATATATGTGTGTGTGTGTGTGTGTGTGTGTGTGACAGTGCGAAGACGATGTGTGAAGAAGAATAAGAATTCATGTGTAATGTTGTTGTCACTCTCTCTGACCTACTTTCACACACGTTCCGCAGTCACAGAAAAACTCTCTTGATGACAGGAGTCCCACTTTTATTAATGAAATCCTATCAGGTAGCATTTGAATCATACAGAAAACAATGTTGTCCACAAGTTTACTTTATAGGTAATTCCTATACAGCACCATATAACCAAGCTATTTAGGTATTTACTACGTAACACCATATAATAACCCAGCAAAGACTGCTGGACTCTCTCAATGTCGTTAGTTCTCTTAGCACAGACGCAACTATGCATTAACCCAAACTACACTTGGTTATCGTACTAGGGCGCGTTTTGCACAAGAAGACAATCTGGTTTCTTTTCAGCTCTCTGACCCAAGCCTCTCACTGTTTCAGTTTAAATCTGCATCTCCAACCCTGTACCACGAGATAGCTACGTCAAAATGTCAGGGAAAGCTCCACCCATTCCTCTAGGGAGCAAATCAGGAGTCCTTCTCAGTTTGGATGACATGAGATCAAATTTTAGTAACGATTATCTTCCTAGACGTCCACAATTGAAGTTCCGCCCACTGGTGGTTACATTCCCACGATATTTCTTGCATCGAGTCACAACTCAAGGTTTCGTGCTCAACAAGGTGTTTTCCTCTGGTGTCAGACCACGCCAAGATGTCTAAAGCCAAGAGCCGTCTGTCATTACATCTTCTGCGTCTCACACGTTTGTCTACTTCACGGATGGCAAAGGTGTGTTTCGTTTAAATCGGCCATTCCCGTGTAAGAATGCCTGCATGAGCACAAATATACACCGTAGACAAGATAGAAAATTAATTACGCCGTCTAAAATTACACCTTTCTGGCCGCATGGTCACATGTTCCGCCCCTAATTTTGTGGTCCCCACAAACGTACTCTGCTCCATTGTCAGTTCCAAGTTTATGTCTGATTGCTTGTCGTGGTCTGGGAGAATTGTCCGCTCCTACAGCGTCGCTATTCGGTTGAGAGTTCAGCGAGTTAGTGCCTGCAGTTGTCGGCCTTGGCGGTGGATGCTTCCAACTTGTTTCACATTTGTGTTCCGTCGATGTCGGCGTGCATTCCCCCCAATCTGATTTAGATTTGTGTCCTCTCCGGAGCGACAGCGTGTATTCCCTCCTATCTGTTTAAAATGAGTTTCCTCTTCTGAACGTTGACCGCTTTTCTTGGCGCCCTTAGGGTAACAGTTGTCACGGCCATCTCTTGGCCTGCACCCTGAAGGCTACCAAGATGTGTCGGTACGTTTAGTGAGGGCGCTCTTTGAGGGACAAACCGATATCAAATGCTCTGGGGACTTACACTGAAAACATCGCTTGGGAAGGGGGCCCTAAGGGCACTTGGCTGCCATGTGGTCTGAAAAGTCTCCACATTTGTAGCATCTTATTTTTCTAGGCTTCCTCTGTGCCATGGGTCGCCTCCTGCTACCCTTACATTCCTGGCCGCCAATGCCGCATACAAAGACCGCTTCAATGCCCTGAACAGATTGTTTGCTGTCAAATTCTACTAGCTCATTTCTCGCCAGATTACGGAATCCCTTTCTGAAAATTTTAGTCTGATGTACAAAAACATCACACCTCCATCATCCGGTGTAATAAATCCCCATCCTTTGTCAGCATTATACCACTTACAAAATCCTTGTCCATTGTTGGTGCATCTGTGTTTTTACTTACCTCTAAATCAACTGCCTGACTCTCACCTACAGGAAGGTCTAGTGTTGGTTCCAGTTGATCCAAACCTTGGTTCTGCTCTAAGTTTTCACACGTTTGGCACTGTTTCCTTCTTCTTCGCGTCTCCTTTTGTGCTGGCGAACTGGTCTGTGATAGCTGTGCTATCTGGGACTTTAGACTAGCTACTTCTGCTTTGAGTGCCTCCTCTTCATTGCGAGCTTCTGCATTGGCTATCTGCACTAGCGAATCAGGCTCTTTGCCTTCCCAGAAAACAGCATAGTCCCTAACTTCCCTAAATGAGACACCCGGATTTTCTAGGACGTATTTCTTCACAAATGACTTACTCAGATCATCTCTCAGCTGGGCAACAAAATGATCCCTGAATATGGATGGGTCCGCAGGAGCCAAGCCTTTCTTCACCCGCGTTGCATTCAATCTCAGAAATAACTCATGCAACAGGTGAGAGAGTTCCGTTACTGATAAGCTAGGCCCCTGTCTCATGGCATAGAAACACCTAGTCATCTCCTTGACTAGTTGTCGCTCACTGTAGGCTTATTCTACTATTTCGAGTAACTTCTCAGGACTGGCCTTGGCTCCGCCACGTATCCGTAATTCCTTAGAGACCACTTATGTAACATTAGTCCACACAATGTCTAACCTATCTTCTACAGTTAAGGACCCTACCTTCCATGCAGCTTTTACCTCCTTCACAAACTCTTGCCAAGTGGGACCTGGCTTTTCACCAAATAGTCTTACCTCCGGCACCATCACGTATATCACCTTCACATGCTCATCGCTCTGGTACTTTCCTGGTTTGAGTATTTCTTCACGGGAGCCACTTCCAGCTGTCGAGGCACTCCCAGGCTCTGAATGGCATGTTGCGTCTGCGCATTGAGTTGACATCACTGCTCTATCCCTAACCTAGTAAAATACGATGCAAAAACAGATGGAAAGAAAACACTTATTATAATATTACAATAAATAATAGAAAGTGTCTTTTATTTTTTTTCTTGCTCTTGTCTTCTCTTCTCTGTTGTGGTTTATAGCAGTTTCAGATGCTGCCTGGTGATACGATTGAGTCCCTGGCTGAATGTCAATCTTTGGCCATCCTATGTGGATCACAACGACAGAATAGGAAATGACACTCCAAATAAAGAGACACGATTATCTACGCCATGAGGCAAAGCGCTTGAAGTTGAAATAACAGAAATGAGAAACACAATTTTAACCTTTAAAAAGTTAGCACATTTCGAAAAGCAAACTGTAAAAGAAGTATTAAATGATTTGTGTATATAAATGTTCATAGTTTTCTAAGCACTCTATTTCAGTTCTTCCAACAGATGTTAAAGCATGGGTTTTAACTAACTGATGACTCAAATCCTTGTTGATTATAAAGCTATGTATTTGAACTGTGCATCCTTACACGAATAAATTCGTTGTCTACTTATTTTCATTGCTTCTCCGAGGACTAGCCGTTCCAATTTACTTAACTTTTCAAACCAAACATCTCGTACGAAATATTGAATTCAGAAATAGAGGCCTGAGTCCGTGCCCTTTGCCGTGGGAAATGACTTTAGATTTTCTTGTTAGGAAACCTGGCAATCGAAATACAGCCTTTGAGTTGAAAAGAGACCAGCATAGTGCCCTAGATTCTATAGAAACTAGGGCACTAGACCAGCATAAGCAAAAATTGCATTTTTTATGCTTCGTATGCAAAAACTGTTGCCAGTGGAAGCGAAAAAAAAAACCCAAGGTGGTGACATCTCTAATGTGACACAAACGCCATACGCTATTTGCATGAACTCGAAAATTGACATTCAGTAAATAAAAATAACACGATTAATTGAGTGTGTGATGATAGCGGTGATGGACATATGTTACGTGTGTGTGTTATGTTGTTGTTGTTTAACTAGGGCTGCAGAGCTTCTCGCTGTGTTGCAGCCAATACCAAGTTGAAGGCTCCTTGGTATTATCTACACTGTATACACAACGGCATCATCATCGCTGGAATGATCATGTATCAGTTGATTAATTTCCAATTCTGCTTTTCCCCCCAATTTCTACACTCTCTGCCAAGGCTGATGATGACATGCTGGTAATTAATCCAGTTCTCATCTGGCATACTCCACTCTTCCCCCTTGAATATATTGTCGACTGTGGCCACCTGTTTGACCGTTGTCTCTGCCTGTGCCCTCCATGACATTCCTCTTTATTCTTGCTCCCTTAATGTCAGCTATGTTACTATGCAGAGGGTGCCGTTTGTCTGTGGATACTCACATATAGGCTTTTGCTTGGGTCATCGCATATCTGGATTTAATCGACAGCACTCCAAACATATACCTTCTTGTCACAATGGGGGTATCTCGCGTACAGTCCAAGACTATGCGCATCCCTTCATTCTGAATGCGTTCTAGTCGTTCACATTGTGTTACTGACAGCGTGACTAGCATTTTTTGGGACCGGGTTTGCCTTCCCACTTCGATCCCTACTCTCTCAGCCAGATTGCAGCAGTGCAGCCTGTTTCCAGGACCACCACTTGGAGGTGGGTTCGCTGACGCAAGTAGTCAAGCTATGAGTCGCTGACTGCATTCATCTCTCTAGCTGAGTCTTCTGTCCCCAACAGAAGATAAAGTCTGATAAAGTGCAAAAAATATTTTTGTTTCAAGTTTTAATATGTCATCATTGTTACGCAATGACATTACCAGAATTCAGATACTGTACTCAATTTATACATTAATATAAAATAGATATGTTATAGAAAATTGACATCGCTGAAAACTCTTAGCGGCATGCTTCAAATAGGAATTATCAAAAGATGAAATGACAAGTAATTAATCTTGGTTAAATCACATTCGATTTGGGGTAATTAAACCTTCCCTGCAAATTTATCATTGGAAACTCCAGTTTAAAAGTGGCTTTTGGTGATAGTTAGTATGTTACTCTAAGTTTCTGTTTAAAATCTAACATTGTACTATAATTACAACAGAAAATATGAGAGTCTGAAAAAGTGCAAAACGTATTTTTTCAAGTTTTAATATGTCATCATTGTTACGCAATGACATTTACAGAAAACATAAACTGTACTCAATTTATACATTAATATCAAATAAATATGTTATAGAAAAAGGACACCAGTGAAAATTTTTAGCAGCATGCTTCAAATAGGAATTATCAAAAGATGAACTGACAAGTAATTAATCATGGTTAAATTTCTATTACTTGTACTATACAGAGTGCGTAGCCATAAACTAATACTGATATATATATTTTTAAAGTAACACTATTGATGCTGTACATTGTAAATAAAAATGTGAAAATATTATGTTAAAACAAAATAATGATATAATTTATTATATGTACTTGTACAAGCACACAATATCAGAGATATGACTATTATCATTCACATTATTATGTACATAAACACGCTGAATAAACTCGTACATAAATCTGCCCTGGCCCCAAAATTTCTCTCATTTATCATTTACGCTTTCATTTTTTCCTGGGGGCGGGGGTGATGTTAACAAGATTTATTGCTTTCGGGTCAGGAGAAAGGGCGCGAAACTAAAGTAGCCACTTTTTAGAAGGGACAAACAGCCGTGAATGATGTCAATTCTGTATAACAATAACATTAACAATCTACACTGTAGATCTAGGCTTGTCCTGTGGCTTTTCTGCCAATCCGAAACGTGTTGAGTTGAAATCATGAGCTCCAGTTTCTCCAACTTGGCTGGCATTTAATGGATCACCACAACTGCTCTTAAACTAGGATGGAAAAATGTGTGGCATACTGCGCATTCCTCGCCATCCAAGATGGCTCTCAAATATGCAGAGCTAAAATATTGAACACTGTGCTCTGGTTATGGGCTCTCCCAAAGAATTGTCAAACACAGTCATGTCTCAACTTCCCCTGCCTATCATGGGTTTACAGTGAGGTCCTCCAGGATGTAGCCAACCAGGTAAAGGTCAGCGTTACATCTGGAGCTCAAGTGACTCCTCCAGGCTTAGTATGCAATGCTGGGTTCTCAATATGTTTCATCACAGAGGAAATCCCTGGAAGTGTGTGGATGATTTCTAGGGTCCATGAGTGTATGATTGAGCCTCACAGAGGTTCACATCCACATATGTATATAGTAGCATTTAGCTTAGCTGGTGGTTATATAAGGATGACGCTATATTTGCCTCTAAGCATGTGTGTGTGATGAAAACGATGTTTGAGATATGACGTGTGTGGAGTGTATGATCAAAGCGCTGCTTGAGATGTGATGCATGTGTGTGTGTGTGTGTGTATGATTAAGGCGATGATTCAGTTACGATGTGTGTATATGTGTATGTGAGATGACAGTGATAATTGAATTGTGATATATTGTTGTTCCAATCGCCAGAGATTTGTTTTCACTCTATACCCGTTTGTATTTGAGGTGAGTTCCAGGGCTTTCTTGCAAACCCAGAGGGTTTCCCCAACTCAGAAGGCCCATAACAGACCTACTAAATGGCGAGTAACGCAATGCCACGAGTTGGATGGTTCTCTACCCTAGAGGGGATCTGAAATGTGATACATGTGATGACCGTTGTGGTGTAGATCAGGGGTTCTCAAACTTTTTTTGCTCAGGCCCCCTTCTGAGCCTTATTTACCTCAGCGGGCCCCCTCATAGTCACTGTTAGCTGGAGAAAAGGTACTTCACTTTCTTACTGTGGCCACCCCTAGAAATATGGTATGCCTTCTGGCCTACGTTGAGAAACACTGATGTAGATGATGCATCGTGATGGAAATGGTGATGTATGTGATTTTGTTTGCTCAAAATACACACGTGACAAAAAAAAAGGAGATGGAAGATGATAACAGGACAAACAAAATAAAAATCAAACCTGGATGTCTGTGTGTTGTAAATGGACTAATAGCTCTGGTTTGGTTTGGTTTGGTTTGGTCTGGTTTGGTTTGGTCTGGTTTGGTTTGGTTTGGTTTGGCTTTAAGGACCATCTTCATTGTACATGGACAACTCCATCAGTGCTCTGTTCTCTTCCCTTAGATCACACAAAGAGGAGCTCAGCACAGTACACGAACTCCGTAGCACAGGCGAGGATCTCAATGTGTGTATAGAGGAATAACACATTCTATAAATATTTTTGTGGTGGTTAGGTTTCCTAATTTTTAAATTTTGCCAGGGCAGTGACCGGATGGACTACTCTTTACGATTTCCAACTGCCGAGGGATTTTCAACATAAGCAACTTGAATTGTAACGCTTTCACGTTGATGGTAAAAGCTTACTGTATTATACCCGCTTTCTTCAATGAAACGTGTGCTGTATTTCTAAGAAAAACCTTGAAATATGCAAGTTGACCTAAATTTTAAATTCCATTCATGTCTTTTTCTACACTGCGTTACCAAAACGAACGAACAGATGGACAAAAGGATAAAGAGAGAGGGGAGGGCTGAAAATCAGGAACGCATGCAACACGCGTCGCGCGGTACACAAATGCTGCCATCACGCGTGTAAGTCTACATGCACTAATTTTTTTTCAGACGGACAGTGATAAAATACACTACCCTTTCCCAGAGTTAGGTTTATAAATCCTGAAATCTCTTATTAGGAAAGACAACATTAGATGGGTTTACGGTTGAAAACATAACAGTACCCAGACAGCACATCTTCGAAACAGGAGGTAGAAGAAATTGCATATTTTGAACGCAGCCACGTAGCTCCTTTAAATTGGTATTTTTGGGTTCCTTAGGGCTTGCTGACAAAGAATATGTAAAACGTTACGCAAATAGTCCAGGAATTAATAAATTATAACCAAAATAAAATATTGGGGATGCCTGACAGCATAAAATCATTTCTGCTCATAAGATTTTTTTTTATAACGTGTTTGAAAAAAATTTACGTTACAGAAATAGTCTACCATGTAAACTCCAAATTGATTAAAAGTGCTACCATTGAAACTCCAAATTGATTGGAGCGCAACAAATGAAAGCCTAACCACGATTGGTCGGACTATAAATACTATCTTTCGTTGTCAAGGGAGACGGGGAAGGGTAACATTTTTTCAAACACTTGTCGAAACGTGGCTCATTGGCCAGTCTCGCTGATATACACACTTGGGAGCGTTAGTTCGAAACCACTTGTTTAAATAAGCTTGATAAAGCATCAGTGCGTTGAAGCCAGCTTATATTTTGCTAAATAAAAGCCTGGAACATAGGCAGATGGGAATTTGTGCCAGTTTGTGCCAGAATTCATTGCTAATCAACGTATCTGTGTTTATTCCTAGGAATTGTGGTAAGCTTGAACCATTCAATATCTTTTAATGAAAATTGAATGTGAATTGTTGATTTATGCCTGTATATATATATATGTGTAGTTCAGTGGCAAACGTGAGGTAAAGCCTATAATGCTCCAGTCTGAACAGAGGGTGTCGGAGGAAAGTCAAACGGCATGGAATGGCCAAACAGTACACTGACACCTGGATGATTGACTAGAAAGAAATAATGCTGGAAGTGCAGAGGCGTAGTAACCATTAAGAAGGGTAATACTGGAATAAAGTATTTCAAATGAAGCTGACAGTTGGCCTAACGCTCTGAACTCAATGTTTGTGCTGTGTTGTGATCAGTGTAAAAAGAAATTATAAGTTAGTTATGAAGTAGAAGGTACATCCTCCTTGATTTCAGGGACCGTGGTCTTGATGGTAGTGAGCAGCACCTAGTCAGAGCTTTGCTGAATCCTGAGTCGGACAGCATACTCCTTGGTCTTTTTAGCTATCAGTGAGGTGTCTCCTGAACCCAGAGGAGAATTCGAGCAGAGGAGTCCTTTCCTGCCGCCATCACGCCAGATAAGCGAATTGGCCAGCTGAGCTCAACATTATGTCCCCTCATCTTGAAATGACTTTGTAAAATTAACATTAAGAGGGGAAATTAATTGTCTTAATATCAGGAACTGAGAACATCTCCAATACTAGTTTCCTTAAGACAAACTATTGAAGTCATGATGACAACTACCAACAGAGCTTGAACAAAACAAAACCAGTATTACCTCATACTACTATTACACAACTGACACACATAGGATATTTTTAATAATATATGTCACTACCAGATTCATATTAATACATTCTGTACATAACTTGTAATTAACATTGATTGTGATTCCTGGTTCCTTTGTCTTTGAATCAGGACACACATATGCCTTTATGATAGAAATGAATACATATTGTTATTTGAAAAGTTACGAGTGTCTCCTGTAAGATATTCTCATAGAGTGTTATATGTATGTGAGTGTCACAGTGTTGTCAAGAGTAGTGGATTAAATTAAATTGTTTATCTGTCTGTTGTTGTGACTTACACTTCACCATACTCATACCCTAGACACATAACGTAGCATCACACTATTCCAGAATAATTCTGACTGAGATATAGAGATATGTGGTAGCAAGTAAGGTTATCTATAATACACTACTCTTAATAGATATAGATACCTTCACAGCTGATCTCAGTCAGTACACTAAGTCCCCTATAAATATTTATAACATCCCACTTCACCACATATATTGGGGTCTCGCTCTTGGGATTTTGAATCTTTAACTATTAAAAATATTGGGGGTAATTCACTTCAGGGAATATAAGAATTAAAAGGTATCCTTGGGTGGAATTAAATAAGGTTGAGCTCACGGTGCCTGTGTTGTCCATTATATATATTTAGAATTTGAATTGTTGGTTAGACATTATATAAATTTACCTGATAGACAATGGCGGACCTGGCCAAATTTCGATCTGCCGCTGTTCAGACTGCAAAAGAGTTAGGATTAGATGGGCAAGTTATGGTTGCTTATGTCACGACGGAATGTGACAAATTTATTGAACGCGAAGAAAGAAGGTTTGAAGCCGAAAGAAAGTTAGAGGCTGACAAGGAAATTAAGAGGTTGCAGATTGAGGCTGAGGCTAAGAAATTGGAAGCAGAAAGAGAAGACAAAAGATTAGCTGCAGAAAGAGAAGAGAAGAGATTAGCTGCAGAAAGAGAAGAGAAGAGATTAGCTGCAGAGAGGGAAGCAGAAAAGGAGGAGAAAAGATTACAAAGGGAACATGAATTACGACTAAGGGAGTTTGAGTTTCAAGGCCATGCTCCTGAAAATGGTGCCAGTCCCTTTGCCTCTGATGCTACGGTTACTCAGGGAGCCTCAACCTCAGCTATGAACTTTCATTTAGATCATTTTGTTGAGAAAGACGATGATATTGAGAGCTACCTAAATAGGTATGAGCTATTAGCTACCACGTATGGGTTAGAGAGAGAAAGGTGGAGCTTAAAGTTATCTCAGGGACTTCGTGGGGCAGCTTATGAAGTTTTTGCAAAAATGAGCAGAGGTGATCAGGAAAATTATGACATGCTAAAGCAGGCTCTTTTGTTAAGATATGAAAAGAATGCAGAATTTTATAGAAAAAAATTTAGGAATGCTAAACTACTGTCAGGTGAAACCTATCACCAGTTCTCTGCACGAATAGAGACATACTTGGAGAAATGGACTTCTCTGGGGAAAACCCAAGATCTTAAGGAAATGGTCCTTATAGAGCAACTAAGAGAGTCCATGGCTCCAGACCTGAGAAAGTTTCTCATGGAACAAGGTGCAGAGAGGCTGGGTGAGTTGCTAAATGTTGCTGAAAGGTATCAAGCAGCTCAAGCAGAGGTAACAGGTAATAAAAAGAAACAAGTGGATAACTTTAGGGCACCACAGAACTTTAATAAATTTGATCCTTAGGATCAAAATAAAGGTAAGCACCAATTTGATAGGCCACGGTATGAAAATAAAAATAAATTCCCACAATTCGATGAAAGGAAATATAATGAAAGAAAATCTTTCAACCAAGGAAAAAGGTGGTGTAAAAATTGTCAGATGGACAATCATGACACTGACCGTTGCAGAAGGAAACCTGTGTATATGGCAACCCTTGAGGTCAGGTCGACCTCAAGACAGGAGGAGGATATTATGTTAGATACCACTCCAGAAGAGATGAGGAAGGCACAGGCTGGGGATAAAACACTCAAGCCTTGTTTCAGAAAATTGTCAACTTGTCATACAACTCCAGGCAAGGGAGATTTTTACATGAAAAACAAGTTGATGTATAGGAAGACTGGAGCTAGATCCAAAGGTCACGGACAGCTGGTTCTTCCAAAAAGATATAGGACAGAATTAATAAGGAGCCTACATGTGAAACCAGATGGGGACCATGAGAAGATAGGTACCATCATTCAAAAGGTGGCTCACAATTATTATTGGCCCAAAGCAAGATGGGACATTGAAAATTTTGTAGAAAGGTGTAGCATAGCACATGAGGGAACACCCACAAGTGGGAACATGGATCAGGACCTGGACACGCCACGGGGCAAAATTAGGCCTGATAATAAAAAGAGATATAGATTTGATAAAGTGGACCAAATGGAATGGGAAGCCCCTTTTCACGGACAAGCTTCACTTAACTGTTTTACAATGGCCACTATGCGGAGAGTGCAAAAAGATGTCTTACCCCAGGATAAGCCGAAAATCCCTCAATCGGACTTAAACAAACTGGAGGAAGAGGATGTAGGGAGGAAATCTCTCATCAAGAATTTTAAGAGGGGAGAAAGCCCCAAAAGAAAAATTGGTAGCGGTCGTTTTGTGAATGATAATTCTGGGAGGAAAAATCATCACTATAAAGCTTCGAGTGGAAGAGACCATACCGGTGCATGGACAAATAGGTCCACACAATTAAAGGTCCACATGTAGCTATGTTAAGAACGTGGACTGATGAAAAGGCAGAGGAAAACATTACATCTTCATACCAGTATGTGAATGAGCTGACCACTCGGTTAAAAACTGGCTGGAAACTTGCCAATGAAAATTTGAAACAAGCCAGGAAGAAACATGCTGCCTATTATAACAGGAAGGCGAAAGACAGAAATTTGGCTGTGGGAGAGAAAGTACTGCTTCTTTTGCCTGAGAGTCAGAATAAGTTACAAATTGGATGGCAGGGTCCATATACAGTTTTAGAGAGGGTGTCTAGAACAAATTATAAGATAGATAAGAAGGGGAAAGAAAAAATCTATCATGTGAATCTCCTGAAGAAATATTTGGAAAGAGAACCTCAGGAAGAGACACACTTGTTGACCTTGTCCATCGCCATGGAGATGAAAAAGGAACCACTTTCATCATTTGAATATCCATTACACCCCTGTGAGACAGCAGCACAGGTGAAAATCAGTACACATTTAACGAAAACTCAGAAAGAGAGAGTGCAACAGGTTCTAAATAATCATGCAGAGGTGTTAACAGACCGACCAGGGCATACAAACCTATTGGAATATGATATGAAACTGATAGACCCCACACCTGTCTGTATGAAACCATATTCGATTCCGTTTGCTAAGGAGAAAGCTTTGAAGGAAGAGATAGACTATCTGTTGAAGGAAGGAATTATTTCGCACAGTGAGTCTTCGTATAGTTCCGGGGTGGTACTCTTAAGGAAGCCCTCTGGAGAACATAGACTCTGTATAGATTACAGGAGACTGAATGCTATTACAGAAGGACAGGTGGATCCATTGCCGGATACAAATCAGCTGTTTGCCAGGCTAAATAAAGCTAAATATTTCTCAAAAGTGGATCTGAGTAAAGGATACTATCAGATTCCAGTAAAGCCTGAGGTTAGACCATACCTAGCTTTTAGTACCTCAGAAGGACACTATGAGTTTAATAGATTGCCATTTGGATTGAAGAATGCGCCTAGTGTCTTCTCTAGAATGATGAGAAAATTATTGGATCCTCTGAATAATCCCTGTATAACAAATTTTATGGATGATATCCTTATAGCAACAGAAACATTTGAGGAACACATTGACTCTCTGAACATGCTGTTTGATCGACTTAGGGAGGCAAATTTAACAGCCCGACCAACCAAATGTTGCGTTGGATGTAAAGAATTGGAATTTTTGGGACACACAGTTTATCAGGGAAACATGACCCCTGACCCAAAGAATTTAGAGAAACTACAGAAAGCCCCGAGACCACAAACCAAGAAGGACGTGAGATCCTTTGTCTCATTATGTGGTTTCTACCAGAAGTATATCAAAAACTTTAATTCCATATGTGCACCGTTAACTGAATTGACACGTAAAGGACTTCCAGATCGCATTACATGGACACCACAATGTGAAATGACTTACCAAGAATTGAAGGAAAAGCTCACAAGTAAACCCATTTTGAAATTACCTGACTTAAGTCAAGAATTCATAGTAAGGACGGATGCAAGTAATATTGGGTTAGGTGCAACTCTACTACAGAAATCAGATGCATTGGATGGGGAATTAAGCCCAGTGGCATATGCTAGCAGAAAGTTGAATAAAGCTGAAATCAACTACTCAACTAGCGAAAAAGAATGTCTTGCAGTAATATGGGCAATAAAGAAATTCAATATTTATCTATATGGGAAGGCATTTAAGTTGCAAACAGATCACAAACCTTTATCGTTTCTAGCACAGGCTAAGCATGAGAACTCTAGGTTACTCCGATGGTCTTTGCTTCTGGCTCCATATAATTTTAGCATTGAGTATATATCTGGAAAAACCAATTTGGGAGCGGATTTTTTAAGCCGCCATCCGTGTGATGAGAATCACCGTAAACCCCAGAAATAATAATAAATTTCTCTATGTGTATATAGAATAAAGGACTGACATATAATGTCTGTTTTAAGAGGGGAGGTGTCGTGGAATATTCTAATCCACATATATAAATTATCAAGTAAATATAAAGCCTAATAAATACATATAATAAATAAAGGAAGAAGAATGGTAAAGAACAGTGCTGTCACAAGGACTGTACTCGAAATCCCCCTTGTTTTCTGCTTCGTCTGCAAATTGTAACGCTTTCACGTTGATGGTAAAAGCTTACTGTATTATACCCGCTTTCTTCAATGAAACGTGTGCTGTATTTCTAAGAAAAACCTTGAAATATGCAAGTTGACCTAAATTTTAAATTCCATTCATGTCTTTTTCTACACTGCGTTACCAAAACGAACGAACAGATGGACAAAAGGATAAAGAGAGAGGGGAGGGCTGAAAATCAGGAACGCATGCAACACGCGTCGCGCGGTACACAAATGCTGCCATCACGCGTGTAAGTCTACATGCACTAATTTTTTTTCAGACGGACAGTGATAAAATACACTACCCTTTCCCAGAGTTAGGTTTATAAATCCTGAAATCTCTTATTAGGAAAGACAACATTAGATGGGTTTACGGTTGAAAACATAACAGTACCCAGACAGCACATCTTCGAAACAGGAGGTAGAAGAAATTGCATATTTTGAACGCAGCCACGTAGCTCCTTTAAATTTGTATTTTGGGTTCCTTAGGGCTTGCTGACAAAGAATATGTAAAACGTTACGCAAATAGTCCAGGAATTAATAAATTATAACCAAAATAAAATATTGGGGATGCCTGACAGCATAAAATCATTTCTGCTCATAAGATTTTTTTTATAACGTGTTTGAAAAAAATTTACGTTACAGAAATAGTCTACCATGTAAACTCCAAATTGATTGGAGCGCAACAAATGAAAGCCTAACCACGATTGGTCGGACTATAAATACTATCTTTCGTTGTCAAGGGAGACGGGGAAGGGTAACATTTTTTCAAACACTTGTCGAAACGTGGCTCATTGGCCAGTCTCGCTGATATACACACTTGGGAGCGTTAGTTCGAAACCACTTGTTTAAATAAGCTTGATAAAGCATCAGTGCGTTGAAGCCAGCTTATATTTTGCTAAATAAAAGCCTGGAACATAGGCAGATGGGAATTTGTGCCAGTTTGTGCCAGAATTCATTGCTAATCAACGTATCTGTGTTTATTCCTAGGAATTGTGGTAAGCTTGAACCATTCAATATCTTTTAATGAAAATTGAATGTGAATTGTTGATTTATGCCTGTATATATATATATGTGTAGTTCAGTGGCAAACGTGAGGTAAAGCCTATAATGCTCCAGTCTGAACAGAGGGTGTCGGAGGAAAGTCAAACGGCATGGAATGGCCAAACAGTACACTGACACCTGGATGATTGACTAGAAAGAAATAATGCTGGAAGTGCAGAGGCGTAGTAACCATTAAGAAGGGTAATACTGGAATAAAGTATTTCAAATGAAGCTGACAGTTGGCCTAACGCTCTGAACTCAATGTTTGTGCTGTGTTGTGATCAGTGTAAAAAGAAATTATAAGTTAGTTATGAAGTAGAAGGTACATCCTCCTTGATTTCAGGGACCGTGGTCTTGATGGTAGTGAGCAGCACCTAGTCAGAGCTTTGCTGAATCCTGAGTCGGACAGCATACTCCTTGGTCTTTTTAGCTATCAGTGAGGTGTCTCCTGAACCCAGAGGAGAATTCGAGCAGAGGAGTCCTTTCCTGCCGCCATCACGCCAGATAAGCGAATTGGCCAGCTGAGCTCAACATTATGTCCCCTCATCTTGAAATGACTTTGTAAAATTAACATTAAGAGGGGAAATTAATTGTCTTAATATCAGGAACTGAGAACATCTCCAATACTAGTTTCCTTAAGACAAACTATTGAAGTCATGATGACAACTACCAACAGAGCTTGAACAAAACAAAACCAGTATTACCTCATACTACTATTACACAACTGACACACATAGGATATTTTTAATAATATATGTCACTACCAGATTCATATTAATACATTCTGTACATAACTTGTAATTAACATTGATTGTGATTCCTGGTTCCTTTGTCTTTGAATCAGGACACACATATGCCTTTATGATAGAAATGAATACATATTGTTATTTGAAAAGTTACGAGTGTCTCCTGTAAGATATTCTCATAGAGTGTTATATGTATGTGAGTGTCACAGTGTTGTCAAGAGTAGTGGATTAAATTAAATTGTTTATCTGTCTGTTGTTGTGACTTACACTTCACCATACTCATACCCTAGACACATAACGTAGCATCACACTATTCCAGAATAATTCTGACTGAGATATAGAGATATGTGGTAGCAAGTAAGGTTATCTATAATACACTACTCTTAATAGATATAGATACCTTCACAGCTGATCTCAGTCAGTACACTAAGTCCCCTATAAATATTTATAACATCCCACTTCACCACAGAGCGAACCCTGTACCTTAAGAATTAGAAGCGGACGCCATTTCTCTTCATCACTCCCACCTCATAACATCTCTGGACAAAAGCATAGTATTGCAATGAATACTTGTCTTCTTTGCTGTGTGCCCACTAAGCAACATTGTTTGTCAACTGTTTAGAGTTCATATAAATCTCATCATCGCCGCCTCTCATCTCCTCAAGGTGCATAGGCCTTCAGCAAACATATGCCACGTCTTTCTGTCCTGCGCAATCTTATCTGCTTCGCCTTCTTGTTTGTCTGTCTTTTCTGCCTCGCCTGCTTGTCTGTCTGTCTTGTCTGCCTCGCCTGCTTGTTTGTCTGTCTTGTCTGCCTCGCCTGCGTGTCTGTCTGTCTTCTCTGCCTCGCCTGCTTGTCTGTCTGTCTTGTCTGCCTCGCCTGCTTGTTTGTCTGTCTTGTCTGCCTCGCCTGCTTGTCTGTCTGTCTTGTTTGCTTCGTCTGCTTGTTTGTCTGTCTTGTCTGCCTCGCCTGCTTGTCTGTCTGTCTTGTCTGCCTCGCCTGCTTGTCTGCCTGTCTTGTTTGCTTAGTCTGCTTGTTTGTCTGTCTTGTCTGCCTCGCCTGCTTCTCTGTCTGTCCTGTCTTCTTCGCTTGCTTGTCTGTCTGTCTTGTCTGCCTCGCCTGCTTGTCTGTCTGTCTCGTCTTCTTCGCTTGCGTGTCTGTTTGTGTTCTCTGCCTCGCCTGCTTGTCTGTCTGTCTTCTCTGTCTCGCCTGCTTGTCTGTCTGTCTTGTCTTCTTCGCTTGCGTGTCTGTCTGTCTTCTCTGCCTCACCTTCTTGTCTGTCTGTCTTGTCTTCTTCGCTTGCGTGTCTGTCTGTCTTGTCTTCTTCGCATGCGTGTCTGTCTGTCTTGTCTTCTTCGCTTGTATTTGTCTGTCTTGTCTGCCTCGCCTGCTTGTCCGTCTGTCTTGTCTTCTTCGCTTGCGTGTCTGTCTGTCCTGTCTTCTTCGCTTACTTGTCTGTCTGTCTTGTCTGCCTCGCCTGCTTGTCTGTCTGTCTTGTCTTCTTCGCTTGCGTGTCTGTCTGTCCTTGTCGCATAGAGATTTATGATCAATAAATTTTCTATATTCTTTTCTTTTCTACCCGTGTCCTCTACTTTATTATCGCTCTTTTATCCTTTTCCTGTTTTTTTCGCATTCGTTCGTTTGCGAAAATATTTACTTTCCCATTCTGATACTTTCCCATTCTGACTTTACCGTTTTTTTCTCATACACTGGTAACGCATTGTATTACATCAGATGTCAGTCGCTGCAGAGACGGAATGTGTGATAATTCGTTTCGCTAGACATAGATGCAGACAATTGTCTACATTTTCATCTGTTACGCGAGTTCCTTTGGCTAAAGTTCTGGGCGAAGTGGGGAAACTGCCATCTGCCTCGACCAGAAATGAGACATTCGTCTAGCATTTCCATCTGACACGGCACTCTACGGCCAGTTTCGTAGACGGAGGTGTCAAAGACGCGAAGTGGTAGTTTATGGCAGTCGCCTGATTTAACGTAAGTGTTAAGAGAGGGGGAGACGAGGGTTTTGAAATAGCGCACACCCTTTGTCTGGTTTAAGATATAACCGGAGTTTTAGATTTCATTCACTCAGTAACTTCGCAGTCAAGACTAGAACAACCTACGTTCGATTCCTAAGAATCTCTGTTGATAGTAGATGGCAATTAGTTGGTCGAAGTGTCCTACGTTCGATTCCTAAGAATCTCTGTTGATAGTAAATGGCAATTAGTTGATCGAAGTGGTTTAAGTTCTTAGTAGTTCTGTGTTGAGGTAAATATTATATTAGATATCTAGTATTATTTGTGAGTGATTTAAGGGATAAATCGCCTATTTCATTTTAACTAGTTTCTTTTGTGCAGAAGAAATTAATTTATAAGTTTGTTATATTCTCTAGCTGACGTATTTCAGTGGAAAGCTGAATAAATTATAATTTCTAGCTTAAAACTCATGCAGTTATAAATAAATTTAATTCAACTGCTAATAACCCGTCGTGAATATTTCAACTAAATTATAAATGCCCGACTCATCATTGAATATTGACGAAATACTTATGTATTTCTAATTCATGATGACTGATTTTATGAATATAACTTATTTCACGGGAAGTTTTAAACGATAAGTCAAGCCTCCGCTTGCAGTTTATAATGTAAGTTATAACCGAGTACATAGTATGTATAAATATTGCATATGTTGTTTTTCTTTATTCAGTGAAACTGGGGTGACCCAACTTTTCCAGCGTTTAGTACATGGGAAATCTATGTGAAGAACTAAAAACATTCTTTTTTTCTTAAAGACTTGGTGTTAAAGTAAAAGCTGTCTGTCATTGCGCTGACATCCAGAGCGACAGAGTACCCATTCCAAGAACTTTAAAGTTAAAATGAAGTAACGGGCCTATCGCGCCATATTTAATTCTTCCTGAGGAAAACTCAAGTACATTTCAGCCCGTGTGGCAAGTAAAGATTTACAATCATTAACATTCCGACATTTTCACGAACTGTGGTGTTAACAATAATTGTCTATTGAAAGAATTTACCAACCGGTCATTTTCCTAACTAAGGGAAACCTCGTGAATTCTGACACTGTGTGCCCGCTTAAAAACAAATTTTTACCTGAACGGAGTGAAGTGACACTAACTTAAATCTGTAAAGAAAAACTATCGCACGAAGAGGACGCTCCCCGGACCCCGTGAATGAAACCACGATCTGCAGAGCTGGGAATCCGCTTCAGCAAAAGATAGACAGATTTAAACGGTGCGTCATACAGTGCGCCAGACGGCGAACACCAGCAAGCTATTAGGTAAGAAAGTGAGCCAGGGTACCCTGATGAAAGAACCGAGTGAAAGTAGACTGAGTGAGTTTTTTTTTTTTTTTTGATAACCATTTATCCACCCATTTTGTAATTCCATTTATGCAAATTGTTGCTAATGCAGGTATATTTTTCCTTAGGATAGAGCATACTACTATCAAAGTCTGTTCATACCTTTAAAAGGGAAAATCATTAGACTACCGCAAATGTATCCGTTTACCAACGTGGAACTGATGACAAGAACTAGACAAGTGCCAGTGGAACAAGAGATGAGAAGAAGACGATGGCGATGGATAGGACACACACTGAGGAAACCTGTTGATAGCATTACAAGGCAGTCCTTGTTCTGGAACCCCCAGGGCAAGAGAGGCAGAGGAAGACCAGAAGTACATGGAGAAGAGAGTTGGAAACAGAGGTGAAAATGATGAGGAGAACATGGAAAGAACTTGAGATGATGGCACGTGACAGGAGGACTTGGCATGTGTTTGTTGAAGGCCTATGCTCCTTTGGGAGTGGAGGGTTATGAATGAAATGTATCCGTGACTCGTTGGGGCTATCATTTCTTTTTCCTTCTAACAGGACTGGGCTATCCCTCGAGGGAAAAGATCTTAACTGTGGGTCTATCATTCCTGTAGAAATTCATTGACTTTATGACTATTTGTATATGCTTGATGTAATTTTATGTGTTGTGATGGAATTTTAGTCTGATAATTAAAATTCTATTAAACTAAATCAGTGTGGTGGTCAGTTCGTTCCCAAATATCTATATAATCATTGTTATAGTTTTCCCACGTGTGTGCGTCTATCTGCGGTCACTTATATGTGTGTGTATGTGAGTGGAGATATAAATATATATATTAATATATATTATATTAGATTTGTCTGACTAATCTAACTCTGTTGTAGATGATAGGCTGACTGAGAGGAGCTTCTCGAGTGTCAGAGACAGAATCTAATATATTTCCTCCATCTCACTCGTGAAATCTATTTCTATTTTATCATCTCACTGAGCTATCACCTATTTCTATGTCTATTCAGAAGGGACCAAACTAAGTCTTAATCACCTATCACAAATCTACGACAGTCCTGTCTTCTTCGCTTTCGTGTCTGTCTCTCCTGTCTTCTTCGCTTTCGTGTCTGTCTCTCCTGTCTTCTTCGCTTGCGTGTCTGTCTCTCCTGTCTTCTTCGCTTGCGTGTCTGTCTGTCCTGTCTTCTTCGCATGCGTGTCTGTCTGTCTTGTCTTCTTCGCTTGCATGTCTGTCTGCCTTCTCTGCCTCGCCTGCTTGTCTGTCTTTTCTTCGTTTGCGTGTCTGTCTGTCTTGTCTTCTTCGCTTGCGTGTCTGTTTGTCTTCTCTGCCTCGCCTGCTTGTCTGTCTTTTCTTCGTTTGCGTGTCTGTCTGTCTTGTCTTCTTCGCTTGCGTGTCTGTTTGTCTTCTCTGCCTCGCCTGCTTGTCTGTCTTTTCTTCGTTTGCGTGTCTGTCTGTCTTGTCTTCTTCGCTTGCGTGTCTGTCTGTCTTCTCTGCCTCGCCTGCTTGTCTGTCTGTCTTGTCTTCTTCGCATGCGTGTCTGTTTGTCTTCTCTGCCTCGCCTGCTTGTCTGTCTTTTCTTCGTTTGCGTGTCTGTCTGTCTTGTCTTCTTCGCTTGCATGTCTGTCTCTCCTGTCTTCTTCGCTTGCGTGTCTGTCTCTCCTGTCTTCTTCGCTTGCGTGTCTGTTTGTCTTCTCTGCCTCGCCTGCTTGTCTGTCTTTTCTTCGTTTGCGTGTCTGTCTGTCTTGTCTTCTTCGCTTGCGTGTCTGTTTGTCTTCTCTGCCTCGCCTGCTTGTCTGTCTTTTCTTCGTTTGCGTGTCTGTCTGTCTTGTCTTCTTCGCTTGCGTGTCTGTCTGTCTTCTCTGCCTCGCCTGCTTGTCTGTCTGTCTTGTCTTCTTCGCTTGCGTGTCTGTTTGTCTTCTCTGCGTCGCCTGCTTGTCTGTCTTTTCTTCGTTTGCGTGTCTGTCTGTCTTGTCTTCTTCGCTTGCGTGTCTGTCTGTCTTCTCTGCCTCGCCTGCTTGTCTGTCTGTCTTGTCTTCTTCGCATGCGTGTCTGTTTGTCTTCTCTGCCTCGCCTGCTTGTCTGTCTTTTCTTCGTTTGCGTGTCTGTCTGTCTTGTCTTCTTCGCTTGCGTGTCTGTCTGTCTTCTCTGCCTCGCCTGCTTGTCTGTCTGTCTTGTCTTCTTCGCTTGCGTGTCTGTTTGTCTTCTCTGCCTCGCCTGCTTGTCTGTCTTTTCTTCGTTTGCGTGTCTGTCTGTCTTGTCTTCTTCGCTTGCGTGTCTGTTTGTCTTCTCTGCCTCGCCTGCTTGTCTGTCTTTTCTTCGTTTGCGTGTCTGTCTGTCTTGTCTTCTTCGCTTGCGTGTCTGTTTGTCTTCTCTGCCTCGCCTGCTTGTCTGTCTTTTCTTCGTTTGCGTGTCTGTCTGTCTTGTATTCTTCGCTTGCGTGTCTGTTTGTCTTCTCTGCCTCGCCTGCTTGTCTGTCTTTTCTTCGTTTGCGTGTCTGTCTGTCTTGTCTTCTTCGCTTGCATGTCTGTCTGTCTTCTCTGCCTCGCCTGCTTGTCTGTCTGTCTTGTCTTCTTCGCATGCGTGTCTGTTTGTCTTCTCTGCCTCGCCTGCTTGTCTGTCTTTTCTTCGTTTGCGTGTCTGTCTGTCTTGTCTTCTTCGCTTGCGTGTCTGTCTGTCTTCACTGCATCGCCTGCTTGTCTGTCTGTCTTGTCTTCTTCGCATGCGTGTCTGTCTGTCTTCTCTGTCTCGCCTGCTTGTCTGTCTGTGTTGTTTTCTTCGCTTGCGTGTCTGTCTGTCTTGTCTTCTTCGCTTGCGTGTCTGTCTGTCTTGTCTTCTTCGCTTGCGTGTCTGTCTGTCTTGTCTTCTTCGCTTGCGTGTCTGTCTGTCTTCTCTGCCTCGCCTGCTTGTCTGTCTGTCTTGTCTTCTTTGCTTGCGTGTCTGTCTGTCTTCTCTGCCTCGCCTGCTTGTCTGTCTGTCTTGTCTTCTTCGCTTGCGTGTCTGTCTGTCTTGTCTTCTTCGCTTGCGTGTCTGTCTGTCTTCTCTGCCTCGCCTGCTTGTCTGTCTGTCTTGTCTTCTTTGCTTGCGTGTCTGTCTGTCTTCTCTGCCTCGCCTGCTTGTCTGTCTGTCTTGTCTTCTTCGCATGCGTGTCTGTCTGTCTTGTCTGCCTCGCCTGCTTGTCTGTCTGTCTTGTCTTCTTCGCTTGCGTGTCTGTCTGTCTTGTCTTCTTCGCTTGCGTGTTTGTCTGTCCTGTCTTCTTCGCATGCGTGTCTGTCTATCTTGTCTTCTTCACATGCATGTCTGTCTGTCTTGTCTTCTTCGCACGCGTGTCTGTCTGTCGTGTTATCTTCGCCTGCATAAATGTCTGCCTTGTCTGTTTCATCTGCTTGTCTGCCTCTCTCTTGTCTGCCTAGCCTGGTTGTCTGCCTGCCATGTCTGCCTGGTCTGCTTCTCTGCATGGCTTGTTTTTCTGTCTGTCTGGCCTGCTTGTCTGTCTGTCTGGCCTGCTTGTCTGTCTGTCTGCCTGCCTGGCCTGCTTGTCTGTTTGTCTGCCTGGCCTCCTTGCGTTTTTGCCTGTCTGACTTCATGCTGACGTTGTCGGCTGAAGGTGATATCCTAGACTAACAAAAAGAGAGGTGTGGCGGAGCGGGAGATTCATGAAATGCAAATATATTATTTATACCATATAAGAAATGTGTCAAAAAGGAACGATATGGAAATACAGACTACACAATACAGGCACAATTACGCTGGAAAATTTAAGCTATGAATCACACCGAACAATGGCCTGCCTGATCCGACAACAGTCGCAGTAGGGTTAGATTTAAAAAAAAAAAAGGTCCCACCTTTTTGTTTTTCACTTTCGGAGAGTTTGCTTTGAAAGCTAAAAGTTAAGTCATGGAATTTGCGACACGAAATACTCGTATGAAATCTCCCCCATGCGTCATTGGCATGTGGTTACGGGAATGATGCACGCAGCATTAGAGTCGGTAACCATGGCCTTGAGCAATGTTGCATTGAACAGTCACGCATGGGTTTCCAGTTACATTTCAAGTAAACTTATGAAAATTGTTATGCGTTTTCTGTCATTTAGTGCTTTAGGCAAAAAAAAAAAAAAAAAAAAAAGGAGAGAAAAAACAAAAAACAAACGTACACACACGCCGCATGCAAGGTGTCCATAAAGTAACCGTGCACGTGACAGAAGCACTAGTTAAACAGCGTATGAAAACATACTTTATTAAGCTTTTAACATAATTCTTTCACCTTTCAACTCCCAAAAGGAGCATAGGCGTTCAACAAACTTATACCAAGTCTTCCTGTCCTGTACCATTAGCGCAAGGTCTATCCACGTCTTCTTCTCCATCCCCTTAATGTATGTAACCAGTTCTCTTTTCTATGCGTAAAATTATTCCTCTGTAACGTGTCTTTCTTATTTGATCCTTAGCCGCCGACCGTCAAAGAAGTCAGTGGCCATCACGCCTAGTGGCGTCTTGTAGGGCAACAACAAATTGATTCCACTTTGCTCGGTCGGCGGCCATCCTTCGTACAGTGCCTAAACTCTGGTTCATTCTTTGCATCTCAGCCTCCACAGTCCTCCGTGTGACGTAGAGTATGAAAATTGAAGTCCCTGAATTGATGGATGATAAAGGATAGTAGCCTTGAATAGCATCGCAGCCCCTGGATTTGTGTGAAACACAATAGTCATCGTGGATCCCACGCGGGCTCATTAGTATGCATAATTTCCACGTGGATTTTTACCAACGTTGGATAATTAATATGATAAACAGTTATCAGGCGAGGATCCAGGAGTTTCGGTTTGCCTTAGGGGAGGTTGAACCACGCCTACTGCCTATCTCTAGAGCGATTATAATCAAGTATTTCTCTACACCTTTCTGTCACCCCGCCTAGTAGGAGTTGCCAAAGCTTATCGGGAGAGCGGTATCCTCAAAGGCAGTGGTGGTCCCCAGAACGGACGAAGCAGTTCCACACCTTCGTTTAACACCTCAGTGCGAACCAAAGAAGAGCGCTGAAATCGCTCGCAGACCGAGATGAACGGGGAAAGTCTAGCGGTAGATAGTTGGGTAATGGTGCTGGGATGGCGGCGCAAAAACGCAGAATTCCCCTGATATAAAAAAAAAAGTTGTGAAAGTTCGCGTGTCCCCCTGATCCTTCAATTCTTTAATTATATATTGAGACCACTGAAGAATGCGTTTATCATTTGCGCTAGAGAGTCTGAATAAAAGTACTAGCTTATAGAACGAGATTTCTCGCGGATATCTTCTATATTGGAGATTTAAATTCATTCTGTTTGTGCAAGCAGTAATATATTAGTTTCAAGTGATCAGTGGTCTAGTTCTTTCATTTTATTTCACTGGATTACTTGTTAATTTAAACCTATTAAATAAACCGATCTCAAAAGTTTGCAGTTGTAAATTAAATGATATATCTATACGTTATTTCCCAATATAATAGATGCTTAAATTTATTTAGAAGCCGCTAAGGGATTTATAACCAATTAATACAGTTTAGTTCTGTATATACGTGTGTTTTTTAACCATTAGACTCGCGGAGAGTTTTTCTTAAATATATATATATATATATATAACTGAATATGCTAGTGTTTAAAATAGTCTTAACTGTAAACTTAGCGCGCGTCAGAATATGATGCGTATTGGGTGTATGATTTCATGTTTTCTATTTTTTCACATAGGATGATCATATACCTTTGCGTCCCAGCAATTATAGAGTCCTCCAGACTCGGTTCTTCTACCATTCAGAATTTTTATGAATCTTTTAAATATAATCTTCTTGTAGCGGCCCTGTGCGGTCTCGCTCTCAAAATTTACATGAGAGAAAGCAACCCAAGAACATTTAAAACTCATAAAGCAATAAATTATGTAAAATAACTGGAGAAGAACAATTGCCAGAAGCGATATATAATTTTTACTGCTCTACTGTGGAAAAGAATATATTCTTCATGTACACTGACAGTCCTGTTATTTCCACTGGATTTAAACCCCGAAGAAAAACATAACTCACTGGTCAGTCTTTGTCATCACGCTATAGAAGTTTCCCACCACCAGCGGTGAAATCCAGGAGACCACTACTTTCTCATAACTATACCTGTGACAGTGCCATCCCATAGAAACTTTAGATAAAAATCAAAAAAGGAACACTAAAGCTTCACCTTCCAGCGATTACGGGAAGATTAGCTGAACGCCAAACCCGATAGTCTGGGGCTGCAAAACGAAGGAAAAGACTCATACATTTGTTGAGTATTTACTAGCTGTTTGTGTGATTCTATGGATTGCCAGATTCAACGATCGGTAAGTGTGAAAGGGTGTGATGGCCATCGCTAGCGTGCATGAATGAATGAGATATATTAGTTAAACTTATAATTTTCTTTACTTCGTAAATATCCTTACACTTCAGTCATTGTATTTTTCCTCTCTAAGGGCGGACGGTTTACATTTTCTTATCTCCCCCTCCCTTAATCTGCTTAGTCAAGGGATAACTTGGAGAATACTAGGACTCTGTTCCTACACCCCTTACTAAATAGTGTAATAACCCCTATCATAATAAATTAATCTATCTTTTGGTTAAATTGTCTCTTTCTGATAACCACTTGTCTTTGGACTGGTTTTTTTTTGTCTACCCAAGCGGGAAGGGCATATTGGGATACTACTATTCCAAGACCCCCCCGTCCCCCCCCCCCCCCCCCCCTCCCCCCCCCCCCCCCCCCCCCCCCACCCTCCCCCCCCCCCCCCCCTCCCCCCCCCCCCCCCCCCCCCCCACCTTGTTAAATGGTATTTTTCTGTAACTATGATCTTTTGACTGTACCATGCTAAATGTTGTGATTTTGGTTTAACTGATAATAAACACCATAAACCTTAAATTACTGTGGTGGCTGACTCATTACCCCATATCTGTTATATGTAGTTTGTATTCACGTCCGTGTGTTTGTAGCACCAAATTGGTGTGTACATGAATGTTGAGTAACTGGCAAAAATTGTTTAGCCAGGAGAGGTTTAGGAGTCTACAGATAAATAAAATTGTCGTAAGATAGGTAGATCGGAGAAATTACCCGATTTCAGAGACTGACCTTGCTCTTTTCAGCACCATTGTGAATCAACTATCCATTTCTTAACCCTTACTATCACAGAGCCTTCACTATCATTTTCCCACTCGGACGGGACCACTATTTCTAAGACCTATCCCAAATAAAATTACGACACTCCGCCAGCTGGTTTTTGGTCGGCCTCTCTTTCGTTTTCCTTCAGGGGTCCAAAGCATAGCTGTTCTTGTGATGGCATCGGGGTCTCTTCTGAGGACATGGCCAACCCAGCTCCAGCGTCTGCCAGCTATGATGGTGTGCATGTCCTCTTGCTTCTGAAACCTTTGTCTTACCCGGTATTACGATTACGCCGATACCTCTGAAGAAATATGCAGGCCAGGTGTCCGGGGGGAGCGTCCTTGAAATATATAAGAGTAGACGGGTTTAATAAGACAAAGACATTCGTGAATATTCCTGGCCCGTAGATGACCATCATGAGATAAGGCAAACTTTAACACAGTACTAGAATGTGTTTGCCTATGTTCTAGTCATTTTCGGGTTTCAGGGAGACCGAATCGCTAGAGCAGACTCCAGTCAGGCGAAGAAAGTCATATACTCTTCGATCTAGAGGGTTTCTGTATACATCTAGCAACGAATCGTCAACCCCGTTCCTGAATCAAAACCCCTTTTTGTCAACGCCAAGTTAAGCTCACGCAGTGCAACGGAGCTAACGCAAAATCTGGAATCGCCAAATGCAGTAGTAGTTCTCTACTCGCCTATTGGATTACCAGCCAGAGCATTGCGGCTTCCAGAATATCAAAACCGCCCAGCATGCCTATAGCAGAATTCCACATCACCCGCCTTTTTGTGCCTAAACGGGGCACTCAGCAAACCACAGCCAAACCAGTTTAAACAGGATTTACAGCCAAGCAGAGCCTAGCGCCGGATAAGCGCGCCTGGGACTCTTTGTCCTCAAGTGACTTCTTCTGGTGTATTTTCTGGATACTTAAAACCTCGCACGTATGAGCAGCCATCTATGGACAGAGTTCCAGCCCCCTCACGCAAGTAGCGTTCACCAACGTTTAGCACCAACAAGGAAAGTTTTGTAGGCTAGTCCCTCATGAAGGACCTTCACGTAATACACTTTCTGGAGCTAACATTTGGTCCCACGAAAAAAAACAGACAGGCTGTCGCTCAGTTCGTTTATTTGGTCAGCAGGAGATAAACAACGTCTTCCAGTGTTCCCTCGCGCAATTAGGGGTCACCAACGTTTAGCCCGACAAGGAAGTTCGGTATTTCACTTCAGTCATCTCGAAGGATATTTATCGGTAAGACACTTCCTGGAGCTAGCGCCTTTGGTCCCCGAAAGCGGACCCTCTGTCGGACAGTTTAGTTAATTTCTCCGTGTTCTACAGGGTTTTATGAGTGTTGGCGGTGTGTGTGTTTGTGGGTGTGTATTTGCATTATTGGTGGTTATTGATGATTATTGATGAATATTTGATTATTGATGTAAATTTATGATGTGTATGATGATATGCATTAATTCCATGTTTTTCTTCTTTAATAAAGTTTACACATTTATTAATGCGCTGTTCCCGACCCTTTTCATCCATAATTAACTTGTTTTTAGCTCTTTACTATAATCTCTATGTTTGATAAGAGAAAAGAGTGAGAGCAGGAGATGCTTAGACAGTGAAAAGTGAGTTGAGGCTTGGAGAGAGAGATCATTTTGGTAAATCTTTTTCCAGGTTGTCTCAAGTCCATCTCCTATTTACACCTTTCTGTGTGTGTAATCTATAACTCTGCCAGTCCACTATCCCTTGTCGATTTCACTACTATTGTCCAACTCGACAAATACTCTACCACTTTAACTCAACCACGACACTCCGAGTAATCAGATCTTGGTTGGTGATGGTATTCGGCCAAAAGATTCGGTGAATTTTTTTTTTTTTATGTAGTGTGAAAAGAGGACAATTTCGACATTTCCTTCTCTGTAACTCTCCAGCATTCCGCACCATAGAGAAGCACAGAAAGCACACAGCTCTGATATAATCTTAATTTTGTGCTTGTGCTGTATTGAGAGGACTTCTAGGTGTTGTTTAGGCTAAAAAAATGCTGTTCCTGTCTTATTCATTCTGATGTTGATGTCTTTGCCTGCCCCGCCGTCTGGTGTTACAATGCATCCTAGGTATGTGAAGGTGTCTGTCTGTACCAGTTGCTGATTCCTTACTGCTATGGGCTCAGGGTTGCTCACATTGAGCGTCATGACCTCTGACTTCCTTTAAATTGATGTTCAAGCCCACCTGCTGGCTAAACTTATTAAGTCTATCCGTTTTTTCCTGGATGTGTTGATGTGAATGTGCTAATAGTGCAATGTCATCTGCATATTTCAGATCTTCCAATGTAGAAAATGTAGTCCATCTTATTCCTCTTGGACTGCCCTCTGTTGTCTGGCGCATCACCCAATCTTCTGTAACGTGTGCACTCTTGTAAGTCTCGTGTCTTATGCAACTTAACCAGATATCATTCTTCCCATTCTACTGGTATTTCGTCCCTCTCCCCAGACTTTACCCAGTAAATTGTAAAATATTATGTGTACATTGTCAATATCTGCGCAAGGTGTTTATAAAGTTTCTTTTTCAGAAAAATTATCCCGTTCAACCCTTGATGGGTTATAATAAGTATATATAATGTAGTAAATTCAAGATAATAATTTTGATTTCCGTTATCTAAATATGGTATCATCTCCCCAGTCCACTCAGCTGAAATTGAGTAAATCAAAGCTGTAAATTTGTGTGAATGCACGTGTGTGTCCTCCCCAATAAAATAAACAGACAAATACAGAAGTAGACAAAACGAAAACAAATCTCTCACAACTGCAATTTTGTTAACGCGGAGAAATGGTGAAGGGAAGCTGATATCGTTTGTCTTGGTGGTCTCCTTGTTAACTTCTCTTTTGGGGCTATGTTGATGTATGTATGGTCAACTCTCCAACCTTACACAGTGTGGGTTAACAGGTCGCCTTGCTTCATAACTTGTTGAGGCCCTGACAGGTAATATTGATAATGAGTGAGAGTGTAGATGGAACGTACGCGAATGGGTATACAGTTCTATTGAGTTGACAGATCACTCACTCAATCATCGCTGGAAGTCAATTAAATGTGGACTACTGGTAATGTTTCATACATTTAATAAAACACACACTCCGACAGCACGGTTACAGTCATTGGATCAGGTTGACACAATAAATCATTAGGTACTTGAAGGATAAATGGCAACATCAGATATGCATACGTATAGCATGAGAGTCTAATCAAAACAGTATGCAAATATATATAGTTACTTCTGAATGTCTGTCGTTTCATGCCTCCACTGACTAATCGCGTCAGTTTGAGGTAACAATAATAATGTTCATCACAATGCTCCCTTGCAGAACCTCTGCTGACTAAGTCTTCAGGCTAAGTCTTTTTAGGCTATAACTTCAACAGGGTTTTATAGTTATGCTGACAATCTTAAATAACGAAGAGTGGACTCCAAAAACAATGTCGGTCTTGATATCGCCATCAGATAATAAGATATTTCCCTTCTCTGACCGATGCTTCACACAGACCCAAAGTGGGATTCAAGATGGCGCAAGTCTCAGTGAGCGGCGCTCACGCAGAAGATATCCTCACTATAACTGAAGGCTCCGTTCATATATTCAACTAGTATCTTGGGTTCTCATACCTCATAGAAAAGGGTTACACATGTCCACTCCTAGTGCTGCTAGACAAGGAATCGTCTGTGTACGATCCATTAAATATATAAATAACAATGATATGGCATCCGCCTATCGTTAGCCCTAGGCAAAGTCTAGAAAATGTTCTCACTTTACCTTAGGTTTAGAAAAACACTAATAACAGCACACGCCATTCCCTTGGCGTAAAGAATGTATTCTGGGACGAACCTAGACATAATAGTCATACAGACGATGTCACCTTTCCCCAGAATTTCACAGCAAAAGAACAAATCTTCGGACTTCTGTCCGTCCAGCTTTCAGAAACCCAGCCTGACGGAAGCCCGCCTTGACGACCAATCGTCTGGGCATGCGCCAAAGTTTAACCCCTCAACTATATACAAGTGGGACAACCCCATATTTACTTTTACTCGAATCCAAAGATGAGTATTCGCCCCTTAGGCTAAAGTTCTAACGAAACATATCTAAACCCAAAATCTTATACCAAATATTTTCAAACATAACAGGTATACAGACAAATAAATATCTTCCTATATATATATATATATATATATATATATATATATATATATATATATATATATATATATATATATATATATATATATATATATATTCATTGCCACCAGTAATCTGTTGGTAACAGACTACCGCAACCCCCGGGGAAAAAAATGAAATTTTTTTTTTCATCTGAGAGCAACATACAATAGGCTCACAACGCACGAATAATGCGCAGATGACTAATAAGAGCAATTTATAATGTCAAATTAAGGTAAAGTCATAGATCGACTCGTGAGAATATATCTCAACATCTCAGAGCAAGCATTTCTCTTAAGTATGAATATTTCCAGGGAGGTGCCACCAACGTATACTACAATGCTGGCAATGTCACAATGCATATAACAATTTCATATTTAAGCACTATAAGTACATGATTGACAAAGAAGAAAAATCATCAAAGAACAGCGGTGAATATATATCAATGAACGTAGTGATAGTACTGATACAATCACTATATTACAAATTACAATGTGTATCTATCTTGATATAGAAAAGAAAAACTGTTGTAGAGTTGGATGTGTTAAGAAGTCCAAGACCCAACAGTTAGGTGGAATCATGTGGGCATCTAGACAAAATGTCTGCCATCACATTATCTGATCCACGGATAGCTCGTACCGAAAAATGAAAAGGTTGAAGAGCAATTGCATATCGAGTAGACCTCGAGCTCTTCAAATTCTTACTCTGTACAGCCGTAAGAGATTTCTGATCGGTTTCTACTATGAAATGTGCGCCTAGAAGGAATTTTTGTAGTTTGAGAATTGACCAAACCATAGCCAATAGTTCACGGTCTAAAACCGAATAATTCCTTTCTGCAGCATTAAGTTTTCTGGAGATATACATTACAGGATGCAGAGTTCCAGAGTACTCTTGCATTAGTGCCGCTCCAATCCCAGTGGATGAAGCGTCACTACGAAGAACAAATGTCTTATCTGTAGTAGGTATCACTAAAATAGGTGGTGTTGAAAACAAATTTTTAATCTTATCCAAAGAGGATTGGCATTCCTGTGACCAGTGGACCATATTAGGCGACCCTTTCTTTAGTAGTGTAGAAAGAGGTGCCATGATAGAGGATAGATTCGGAATGAATCTTCCATAAAATTGAATAAGACCTAAGAGACTTCGCACTTGCTTTTTAGTCTTAGGAATAGAGATGTTAAGTATCTTAGTGATATTATGGTCCTCTGTCTTTAGAAAACCATGACCCACTCGATGGCCTAGGAAAGAAATTTCGCTAAAACCAATGCAGGCTTTAGAGGGTTTCGCTGTCAGGTTATACTCAAGTAGAGTAGATAGTAATTCAACTAACCCCGAATAGTGATCTTCCCAAGTATCGCTGAAAAGACAGATGTCGTCTAGGTACGCAATGACATCTGACCGATAAGATAGGATTCGACGCATCATGCGTACGAATGTAGCTGGTGCGTTCATGAGGCCGAAAGGCATGAAATTCCATTGAAAAAGGCCTCTAGGTGTAGAAAAAGCAGTAAAAGGTTTGGCGCGATCAGATAAAGGAACTTACCAATATCCTTTAGACAAATCAAGTTTAGTGAAAAAATGAGATTTAGAAAGCCTAGTAAGTAGCTCTTCTAGTAAAGGCATAGGTTCAGCATCAAACTTCGTAACTTGATTCAATTTGCGATAGTCAACGCAAAGACGTATGTTATTGTCTTTTTTCGAACAATAACCATCGGCGAAGAATATGCAGAAGTGGATGGTTCAATTATTTTTAAATCTATCATCTCATCCAACTCCTTCTCAACCTGTGCTTGAAAATGTATAGGGATAGGATAAGGTCTGACCCTAATAGGATTATGGTCAGTTAGAATAATGTCATGTTCAATGACATGAGTTTGTCCAGGGATGTCAGTAAGGACATCCTGAAATGTTTGTAACATAGCCGAAACTTGTCGCGGTTCTCCTAGAGATAAATCAGGAGAGACAGTAACATTTTTCCATGATTCACTAGAATGAAGTGGAATTATCGGAAGTGGAAGATTAACATCTGAAAAACTTGTTTCCTCATCCTGTATTACGGACAGTGATGAGTAATGACCATGTTGGACTGGTGAATCGTCCGTTGCCTGGAAAATAGGCTGTAAATAATCCGGACGTTGATGGAATTCCGTAAGCATATTGATGTGGAAGGTTTTATGCTTTCCATCAATATCGACAATGTAGTCAATATCGGAAATTTTCGAGATTATATCGTACGGACCTTTCCAAGAAATAAGAAGTCTGTTTTCCCTACAAGGTAGCAAAACAAATGCTTTGTCACCCGGACAAAGTTGTCGTAAGGTTCTTTTTTTATTGGCAAATTGTCTTGCCTTCTGTTTAGCAAATTCAGAAGAAGAAGTTGCCAATTTGCATGTTTCGAAAATCTTTTGTCTCAGCACGATGACATATTCGTAAGAAGATTTTGTGTCATCGGTAATATTATCAGCGGTTATGAGATCATGAAGCAAAGACATAGGGCCGCGCGGTCGCGCGCCAAAGACAAGTTCAAAGGGAGAAAATCCTGTATGTTCGTTGGGGACCTCTCTGTAAGCGAAGAGGGCCGCGGGTAAAACCCTGTCCCAATCTTGAGGATGATCCTCAGTTATCTTCCCTAGTAAGTTTTTGAGTGTTCTATTTAGCCGTTCGACCATCCCATTGGACATAGGATGATAGATACTACTCAAAGATCTCTCTATCTGTAGAGTAGACATTACTTGAGACATGGTATCCGATATTAGTTGGGTGCCATGGTCTGATAATATCTCTCCGGGGAATTCCAGACGAGAAAATATAAGCCAAAGAGCATCTGCAATGTCAGCAGTAGTAATGCTCTTCAGAGGAATATCCTCTGGCCAACGTGTGCACATATCAACACACGTCAACATAAACTGATGTCCTCTAGCAGATTTGATCTTAAATGGACCAATGATGTCTATCGCCATTTTCTGAAATGGTCGAATAGGAATGTCTGCATCCCGAAAAGGTGCAGCATGGCGTGGACCTTTGGATCTGACCTCTTGACATACTTTACAAGATCGACAGTAAATCCGTATGTCTTTGTTCACAAAAGACCAAAAGAAAGCCGCCAGAACCCTTGACTTTGTAAGGGGAAAAACCCATATGTCCAGCACACTGAGAGTCGTGTGCGTGCTGCAGAATTTTAGCTCTCAAATTCTTGGGCACAAGAATCTGAGAATGACTTGACTTAGTGGAGTCTTGCACCATACGTACAAGTACGTCATTCTTCATTGTAATCCAAGATTTACGTTTTGTATCTTTATTCGGATCACCTTCTGTTGCAAGAGTGAAGAATTTCTTTAGAGTCGGATCATCTTCTTGCTGTTTTATAAACGAGTCACGAGAAATTACCAAGGGATCATCTTGGTTATGCACTTCATTATCTTCAGTAGATGAAGTTTGAGGCATATTAAGAGCTTGAGCTCTAGTGACTACAGCATTAGCAGTTTGCATATTTTGTTTTTCCCAAACGGAAATTTGTTGTGGAGTGCATTCTTTGACTCCGTGAATACGACCGATGATAAGATCAGCGATCGGATTCGGCAGAAGACATGCGTGTACATCTCCTGTAAAGAAAGGAGTAGCAATCCTAATGATAGCAGTAGAGTATTTCTCTAAGGTGCCGCCAAATGTTACACATTTGACTACTTTTCCGGTGGCACGAGAAGGATCTACAAGTGACTGCCTAACACCAATTGTGGTGCATCCAGAATCAAAAAGAACTGAGACTGGATTGTCATTTACTAAACCTTTATGTAAGACAAGAGAACCTCTTCCATCATGCGCGACTGACGCAGGAAGAGCGGGAAGAGGATGGTCGCAACTTAAAGTGTATATCGTAGTTGGTTCAAATAATGTTTTGCATTGGGGGCACTGAGATGCTCTCCCAAAATCAAAAGCGGAACATGCCATATTATTAGCGTCATTATTATCTTTAGTCTGTTTATAGGCTTCATGTGACTCTTGCTGTGCAGAGTTTGCCTGATAATGTGATTTATGTTTTTTGTATTGTGATCTACCTCGATTATTATTGCCTCTGTAATCATTATTATTTCCTCTATTGTAACCCCTATTTGGGTTTGAGTTATAGTTCTCATGGTTACCATTATCATATTCATTATAATGAGTATCTCTATAATTATGATCTTGTTGTCTCCATGATGGATGACTTGGATAGTTCCTATAATGACTTCCTCTGCGAAAATTCCTATAATTATGACCACCCCTGAATCGAGGGCTGTCGGCTCGTCTCCAGTTCTTCGCAGAAGAACCCTGAAATGATTAGTTACCTTGGTTTTGATAACTATTATGGTTACCCTTTTTATCAAACCTGTTTTGTGGTCCCTGAAATTTGTGTGAATAATTAGGGTGTATGGTGTTGCTGAAGCAACTGGCATACTTTCCTTAACCTTAGCATTGCTAAAAGCTACGTCCGGATGTGCCGTGACGTATTGGGTACAATATTCTTCCATTTCTTTTAGTGTCTTGGGTTTACGCTCATGTAGGAATTCAAGGAATGGTTTATTTACACTTGACATAATCTTGTCTCTGAGCAACAAGTCCATAAGGGCTTCATATGTCTTTTCTGTTTTGGACAGCTCAATCCAACGATTAAATGTAAGACGTGTCCTTGCAATGAATTCTGAGAATTCTACCCCTGATTCAGGTACCATTTTCTTAAACAAAATACGGTAACCTTCCTCTGTTAATTGATATTTTTTTCAATAAGGCTGCTCTGATAACATCATAATTATCTTTGTCAGTCTCTTCAACCAAACTTAAACTAGCCAGAGAATCACCTTTCAAATTTTCTGATAACTGGTTAGCATATTGTGATTTATCCACATTATGAGCTCGACAAGAGCGTTCAAATCTATCCAGCCAGAATGTTATATCATCACTGGAAGGATTGAACGCTGGTACCTTGACCCTGTAAGTAAAGGGTTTACTATTACCATTAGAGGACTGATTAACATTACTCATATTTGTCAATTTCAATTTTTCTAACTCAAATGCTAACAGTTTTTCCTCATGTTCTCTTTTTGCCTTTCTCTCCTCGGCTTCAGCTTCTCTGTCTAATCTTTTTTGTTCAGCCTCAGCTTCTTTATTTTGTTTTTCCATTTCCATGCGCCAAAGTTTAACCCCTCAACTATATACAAGTGGGACAACCCCATATTTACTTTTACTCGAATCCAAAGATGAGTATTCGCCCCTTAGGCTAAAGTTCTAACGAAACATATCTAAACCCAAAATCTTATACCAAATATTTTCAAACATAACAGGTATACAGACAAATAATTATCTTCATATATATATATATATATATATATATATATATATATATATATATATATATATATATATATATATATATATATATATATATATATATATATATATATATATATATATATATATATATATATATATATATATATATATATATTCATTGCCACCAGTAATCTGTTGGTAACAGAAGCCTGGGGGTGTCCACGATGATAACCAGTCTACCAATCATCTGGCATCATTAAAACACGAGCTGCCCTCACCACACCAGACTCCCTATATCCCTCACACCACAACTGATCCAAACATATTAATTTTAGTTCTTTTTATATGCTGTTGTACTATATTGTACAATTCTCGAGGTCTATCTATTCTCAACACCTGTTCCACAGTTATGGATGAACTGCATGGCTGCAAATAATCTAATACAGTTTATAAAGTGATTATGCGCATGACAGAAACATAATTTATTAAGCTTATAACATGAAACAGTTCAAAATGTCATGTAATGGTCAGTGCATTTTCTTCTCACCCTTTGTTCTACTCCCATCACTTTCAACCAGGTTTCGCACGTTAAAAATCCCTCGACAGTTGGAAATCGTAAACAGTAGGCCAAAAGGCCGCTGCCCTGGTAAAAATTTAAAAATTAAGAAACCTACCTACCACAATAATATTTATAGAGTGTGTGATTCCAGTATACACAAAATGGGATCCTCGCCGGTGCTACGGAGCTCGTGCACTGTGCTGAGATCCTACTTGTGTGATCTAAGGGAGAATATTAGAGCACTGATGGAGTTGTCAGTGTGCAATGAAAAAGGAACTTAGAACCAAACTTAGACAAGGTGCTCTTGTGGCCGTACAGCGGATGATGTCAGTGTTGATAGTACTTGTCATATAGTGGAACTCGTCTCACTACCCGACAGTAGGCATATAGATGTTGGTGATGCTATGTTAAAACCAGTCTTGACGATATAACATCACACGACATACAGTTGATTAGATGGAGAACATCTGGCGAAAAGTACTGACTTCAAACAGCGGTGAACAACAAAGATGTTTATTTACAGCTAGTCATAAAATCCGCTGAAATCATAATTCATGCCCAATCTTCCACCGAGGCCGGCCATCTCATAATACATAAAATGTTCATAGGCAACTTTTGAAATAAATCTTCTCTCACTCCATCATTTTTCTCTTATATATAGTCTGACGCTGTCTCTAAGATTACTAGCTCATCTACTGTTCTGTTTCTTCTGGATTCCTAACCCTTGATAAGGCCCGTAGGACTGGTGAACTAATCGATGTATCTTTGATATAAGACTGGTCTAACCACCAGGGCTGTTTATTTGTATCAATGGTCACTTGTTCTACGCTGCCCCTAGCTACTGTCTATTTTCTCTGTATGTAACACAACATACCTGTTCGTCTTGTAGTCTTGACAACTTTGTTAACACAATCTTGACCTGGCGACATTGTCTTTCTTGTCTTTATCTATCACCTATTAAAGGTGGCGTTTGAGCGTCATGTTGGTTCGGCAAAATACTTTGATACAATACTGTGACCACAGTAACCAACCACCTTCAGTGGCTTGTTCGCCAGAAAATTGAACCATCAAAACATCGCTCGCCACTACACAATTTTATTACATAGCATACTTGCTATCCTACGCTAAGCGCTTTCTCAAATCAGGCTGACTAATCTTCTTCCCGATTTAACATTTCCCCGTTCTCTGCTAAAAATGTGTTCCCCCTCGCAACACTTTCTCGTTCGTGTTTATTCTTGATAGCTCGCCAAAACCTTTCAAGGGACGTAATTTCTCCTTTTGTTGATTAAACTCAAAACCCATACAATCTTCTTTAATCTCACTACCAAAACATTACCATGCAAATCAGTCACACCATATTTTGGAACCCAAAACACTAAGCGAAATCTCCCAAAAGGGGACCCACGGAGTTACCTCCCTTTCCTCAAAACACTCTTCTGCTCATTTCACTTCCCCTTAACAAAGACATATAGTCTCTTAACAACTCTATTTAACTTTCTTAAACCATTTTTCCGCACTCTCTCTCATCCTTAAAGTCCCAAGCTACCGGTCACACTCCTCAATTTAGAATCTCACAGACCATACCCACTGGCACACTATTATATTGGTTTAAGGTTATCAAATCTTTGTAAACTGAACAATAATCAACCTCATTTGTTTTGGTACACCGCCATCCTTTTACGCAATATGTCTACAAAATTTAGAAGGGAATAAACATTTAATAAAGCAGGACACCAAACTTATATATAAACTCCTAGTCAAAGCGCAAGAATCACCTCTGGGCACATGAATTATAAAAGGGGGTACAACCTTTTCATAACTGACTACACACAGAGTTTCACAAACATTCATACAGTAGACGTTAGACCACAAGCAAAAGAAGTCACTTTCAGACTACTATACAATTTAACAACGCTTGCTAACAAATCATCAACAAAGGCAGGCAGATCAGTACCAACATGTAAATTATGCAGTGACAACATTATAGAGACAGAAGACCACTTGTTTTACACATGTAAGACAGTGGTCCCTACTTTAAACAAATTAAGGAAATTAATAGCCTCCAACACACAACAAACACTTAATTTGTACAGAGCTGTCATGCTTAACATATTACCACAGATGCCGAGACAGACAGAACTTAAACTACTGACTTTACTAGCTGACTTTAGATATCTTGTATGGACATGTAGGAATAGGGCAGTACATGACGGTATACAATACAACAGTAGAATATTTTCACAAATATATGAACACACAACACAAGACATAGCAGGACAGATTAAAAATTTTGTTGTTGTTTAAATAAATACTTAAACCTTTATCGACCCTTTGGTCGTCATTCAAAGCAACGTAGCTTTGTTTGTAAATACTTCATATCATATAATGTAAATATCTCTGAAACATTCTTCGTTGTACCATCATTCCCTTAGTACTTCCATCCCCTCATCATGTCCATCATCCATGTCCTTACGGTTAAAATTTTTGTTGTTGTAATGCAATAATATTGTCTGGAACCTGGGAATTTTTTGATGGGTAATAATTCCGCATCCTTCTCTGATATTGATTTGTTACTTTATGAACAATGTATAATTTTGACATCCGTTGTGGGTATGTGTGGGTGTGGGTGAGTTTGGGTGAGTGGGTGTGTGTGTGTGTGTGTGAGTGTGTGTGTCTGTGTATATACATCGCCATAAATGCCCCTATTGGCACCTTTGTATATCATTTCTTGTGCTTTTTTAGCCTTTATTTGCCATACTATTGTAAACTTTGTGTTTGGATACAAATGTTGTTTACAATCAGAACCCAATAAAGGTTTTTATTAAAAAAAAAAAAAAAAAATTTGGACATACGTCCTAATATAACCATGCGCCCGGCACAGAAGATCAGTTCAGTGACACTTATGTGTCATTAGATCTTTTGTGTGAAAACACAGAGGATCATTACAGTGACACTTGTGTGTCATTGGGTCTTTTTGTGTTGGGACATGCGTTTATGTTGGGCGTGTGCCAATGCGACTCATGCGAGTTAATGCGACCTCATGCGAGGAAAAAAAATGCGACCTCATGCGAGGAAAAAAAAATATTTGGACATGCGCCCTAATATCCGGCCTTTGGCTAAGATCATTGTGTCTTAGCCAGGGCCGGAGTTAGGCGTGCTCCACCGAGCGAGTTAAAAAATGCGAGTTAAAAAATGCGACCTCATGCGAGGAAAAAAAATGCGACCTCATGCGAGGAAAAAAAAAATCCCACTCTGAGATTATTTTATACAATATATTTTAAATGACTTGATGTCTAGGGTAATGCTGGTGTATGCTGTGTTGTCCAAATAAACATACATATAATTCAATACTATGAAATAGACAGGACTGGGTTACTACAACCACGAACAAACTACAAATCTATGATATAACTTATAGAATTCTGTGGCTGAATATTGGGTAATAAGGTATATTACAATTTATTTGTCCTGATCAGAAATTTCTGAGTCAGGACCAATTACAAAATGAAATTGATTGTTTTATTTACATACCGTAAAATCTCGCGTATAATACGTACAATATTTACTTATTTTTGCCCGCTAAAACTCGGGTGCGTATTATACGCGAGTACTAAAAAATACGTAATTTTCAATATCGAAAGTAACCTACATTGGAAAGTCTGTCAAGTTTTTGTCACAATTTGACAGTGAAAATGGCGCAAAATTGAATGTGCCATGTGTTTTCTTATGTGTCAGACATCGTTGCAAAACGCATTTCGCACTCTTGGTCTTCAATCTGTTTTGATATTATGCTTTGTTACGAAGTTTGTCATTTGATTATTTTGAGCCCTAAAAATGAATTCGAGAAAATGTTGTACTGCAGCAGAAAAGCTCTTATAGTCCGTTCGGAAATTCGTGCCCACAGAAAGCGTCAATTTTCTCCAAAACTGTTTGTTGTATGGACATGAATTTTTGCATGCAGTCTTAGATTTTCCATGCAGTTATTAATATATTTTTTACCCTTACAAAACTCATGTCATGTTCGAATTTTCTTCTTTACGTTATAAAAAAAACTCTTACCGTTGTCTGGGTTAATTTTTATTAGTTTTACAGCAAAGTTACAAGATCCGTTCAAAAGTATTTTTTTTGTTTGAATTAGTGTAGTGACCACATGTCCGCACGAGTGCGCACCTATTGCACAAAGTCGCAAGTAACTAATTCAAACAAACAAAACATATTTTTGAACGGATCTTGTAACTTTCCTGTAAAACTACTAAAAATTAACCCAGACAACAGAAAGAGGTTTTTATATAACGTAAAGAAGAAAATTCGAACATGACATGAGTTTTGTAAGGGCAAAAAAATATATTAATAACTGCATGGAAAATCTAAGACTGCATGCAAAAATTCATGTCCATACAACAAACAGTTTTGGAGAAAATTGACGCTATCTGTGGGCACGAATTTCCGAACGGACTATAGTAGTAAAATATGCAGAACCTAACGGCAATCGGGCAGCAAGTCGACATTTTTCCATTAACGAGTGCAACATTCGATTATGGCGAGAAAAGAAAGAGGCGCTGCAAGTGTTGCCTAGTAAGAAAAAGGCGAATCGTAGGTCACCACCAGATCTTCCAGACCTAGAAAAAAACATTATTGGAGTAGGTAGTGGATAGAAGGCAACATGGAATCGGTGTTTCATGCATTGAAATACGACTTAAAGCTCTGGAACTTAAAAAATCTCGTACAGGCACAACAGCATTTAAAGCGTCATATGGATGGGCAGTTCGTTTTATGAAGCGACATTGTCTTTCAGTTCGTCGAAGAACTACTATCGCGCAGTATCTTCCATCTTCTTTCAGTTTTTTAACAAATGTTTCATAAAATAAAATCTTGAAAAATTATGATGCGTATTATACACGAATTTCCGTTTTACCAGAAAATTTTGGGCTAAATCAAGCATGCGTATTATACACGAGTGCGTATTATACGCGAGATTTTACGGTAAGTCAAATGCCACAATGGAGCTTCTGTCCATCTAAATAAATGTTAAAATCTAAGTATATTGAGGTATCACTATAGAATATGGTTAACACTGGTAATTAATGGTGGGTTGGGGTTTTTCATCATCTCCTATCTTTTCTTTTATTGGAAAAGTGATCTTCTTCCATATAATAACGTGGGTTAGACTTCCCACTGGTAACTTTGGAAATCTTTTTTAGTTATACAACCCATGTAAGTTCTATTGCGTTTGAGCAACACCACAGGCCCTGCATACGTCTGCTGAGGAACCTGTGTACTTAGTCGTAAAACATTCCCAATAAAGCAGTATCTCATACATCAAATTGGTAATAACAATGTTAATAAATTCTTCCTTACCACAATTCAATGAAAATATCACAAGCACACGTTGACTGGCATTAGAATTATTATTAACACAAGATCAGCTTTGCCCCTGTCCAGACTGCTAAGTTTTATTTCACACTTAACACTGCTGTTCTCAACGCAGCTTGCTAATATAAAATTTCTGATCAAATGGCCAAGAGCCGTCAAAGCTTTTTGCCAATATCAATGAGCTGGCCCAATCACAGCGAGGGTCTAACATTTTCAATTCAAATTTAAAAAAACAAAACTCCAAACAGGCTGTGTGTTTCTTAGTCTGTTGGTCAGTCTGCCCATGCTATTACACTGCAAAAATATGTACCGTTTTGGGCTACCAATTTCTACCTCCCCTTCCTCCTAGCGTTAACCAATCAGATTTGAATCACGTCAATGTCTCTTTTCAAAATTGCGTTCCAAAATGTTAAAAATAAATGAGCGGGGTTTCTCAGTCCGTCCGTCTCTCTGTTAAAAAATATACAGTATTTTTACAATATCTTTATTATTACTGGGGCGATCTTTGATATTAAAACATATTATTGACCAGAAGACTAAGCTCTATCTATCTATATAAGTTTTATGTCAGTCTTTAGTGTCGTTAACATTTTTGTCTTTTTGGGTTTTCTTTGGCTAAACCACAAATTTTACTGGAATATATTCTTCTAAGTTATTTTTAATGACCATGGAAGATTTTATAGGTAATATTATCAATGTTATCCTTGTACCCATTCTTTTTAGTTTATTTTGAAAGTCACAATAAGTTTCACTTTCAATATCGTTTTCCTCCTTTTCTCCCCTTTCCATACTGTATTATTTGAATCGTAGTTAACTGCGTGTCTAGCCTACAAGGTGGCGGGTAACGTTTTGGAAGAGGATTTCCTCACGCAATAGCGCACAAATTTCAAACCTCGGTTACTAAGCGACGGGGTACCCTACCATACTGTAGTGACCTTGAGCTTCCTAGAATGCAGTTGTTTATTGCCTCTCTCACTCCTTTTCCCCCCTTTTCTATCAATCCAACGAGTGAAACAAGTATTTGCAGCACGCAAAACCTTTTCATGTCAATTTCAAATTCTCAAGGCGGAGGGACGAAAACGCGAGCGGGTTTTGGGATGGCTATCATTTCCTTCATATCAATACTTTTCAATTCCAGGCGTGGGTGACAAGGTTGCGCAATAAACACGGGCGGAAAACTAGTTTCCACTACATTTCAAATCCCTTGTTAAATACAAATGTAAGGGTGATCAAATATATCACTGATATCACTACAGCCTGGCATGTGTTTCTTTCTTATTTTGACACGTCTGCTCGGCGAAACGATAATAGAGAGGGATTTACAAAACATGTTGACACAGAAACGAGCAATTGGCGTATTTTGCTAGATACGCGAGTTGATCCTTTCAGTCCAGCCTGGTATATGAGACAAACAAAGGTTGTCAAATTAGGAAGAATGATCGGTTTAAAAGATGGCTTGTTTAATCTTGCCGGGATGACCTGAGAAAATTGCCAGTTCTTATGCCTGATTATGATAATACGAGCCAGGATATATCACTAATCATTTCTGGCGAGGTCTCTTATCTTAATAAACAGAGATGGAAAGGAAGAGAACAACAGTGTTGGGGGATTAGGGCAGACCATATCTCATAATCACAACTGGCGAAGTCAGACACTATCCATCTCTTTCGAAGAACGACCTTTCCCAATAAGAAAAAGAGGTGTATGTGAAATATAGAAAATTAAAACACCCTACTTTTATCAGCAATAGTTAACAACTCCTTCGTTGGACATTTTTATTAATATTATTATGTACGCTGAAATATCGGATAACTGTTATAATCTTTAACTGGTTTACATTGTTTTAATTATATATATATATATATATATATATATATATATATATATATATATATATATATATATATAATATATATATATATATATATATATATATATATATATATATATATATATATATATATATATATATACAGGCATACCTCGACTTTCGTCGCTTCGAGTTTCGTCGCTTCGCTCTTTCGTCGGTTTTCAATTATAACCACGTTTCCGAATTTCGTCGCTCACTTCGCTCTTTCGTCGCATTTCGTCACAACTGCGGATCATCTTGTTTCTTTCGTCGTTCAGTCTTTGAATAAAAATCGTTCGGTGTGCGTTGTTTTTTTTTTAAATTGTCCGCATTGAATCTCTTATATTTGTCATTAAACATATTAACACTGCTTATTTTTGTGATTAAAATAACCAAACTATTCATACTATATTATTTTTGTGATTATACTGTAAACAGTTCATAGTTATTTTTGTGATAACAGTATAATGGCAGTGTTCATATCGTGATCATAAGACACGTGTACATTTTTCATACTGTACTTTTTTGTGTTTAGTCCCTATACTACTTATTTTTGTGCTTATATTCATAATGAGTTCTAAGTGTAGTGACAAAGTTAAAAAAAAATCCATAAGTAGAGGATGAAATTGCATACAGGAAAATGGTGGATCCGAATTTCGACAGAAGTTCAAAAGTAAATAGTGGGCTAGAACACCAAATAGCCTGCTACAGAGAACTTCTTAGGGAAAGGTAGAAGACATCAATGAGGCAAACTTCTTTGCTCTCCTTTTTCAAGACGCAACCTTCACAACCTACTTCAGTCCCCCCTCCCCCTAACCCTTCAGATTCCGAGCTATTAACATCAGCCCCAGCCCCTGTTTGATCTCCTTCAAAGTCCCCTTCTTCTAACAGAATTAGATTGAGTTCCTCCAGTTCTAAAGATGAGCCTCCTCAATTTTCTCCATCTGATTTTATAAGTCTAGAATCCCCCTAAATCACCAACATTCAAAACTGTACATACTGTATATATTCATCGTCTACTTGCTCAAAAATGATTTTAAGGTAAGATGTTATTTACGTATTTTTTATTTATTACTGTATTTTGTTTATTATTATGCTTATTTCTGTTTATTTAGGTGTTGCACACGTCCGCGAGTGTTATATAGTTAGTTATTTACGTTTATTGGCGGCCCTAATGCATTTGCAAGCTAAATAAAGGATATCCTTCGACTTTCGTCGATTTTCGACTTTCGTCGGTGCTCTGGTCCCTACCCTGTCGAAAGAGTGAGGTATGCCTGTATATGTATAATGTAATGCACATCTGTAAAAACAAAATGCAGACTATATAAACTACTGTGTAAAATTAGATTTAAAAAAAAAGAAACAATTTATCACCTTGTAGTATTCGGTCCTAATATTGTTCTCCCAGCAAACTCTGGGTCGTCCTAGATGTCTGGATCTCTGGTCCTAGTTTCCGATATTCGTTGTGGTAGCCGATCTTCTTCCATTCTGCATAAGTGGCGAAACCATCGTAATTGGAACTGTTCCACATGGGTCTGCAGGAGCTGGGTTTAAGGCCCTGACGTATCGTCTGTTGTGGACCATGTCTCTTCTTCTTACTCCAACTGCCTTCCTCAGATACCTTATTTCTGAGGTTTGGAGCTGGATTTTGTGGGTTGCAGTCATAGAAATGAATAGCAATACTCTAAAAACGTGCATAGAAGGATAGTCACACTTTCAGTTAGCTGTAGATAAGGTTCACTCGATGTCGTTCAGGGGGTCTCTGATGAGATACAGAAAGAATAGGACTACATCTCACTCAGGCATGTCGTATAGGCCACAGCTGTGAGGTTGTGTATGGTGATGACAACCTCAACATGTAAAACGAAATTACCATAGAAACCACCATCGCAAGAGTAATGGTGCAGGATTCATGCTAGGGGACAACAAGGAGCGCACAGGAGAGTGACGATGGTGGAATGAAGTTTACATCTCGTATTTGTGGTGTGTCAACGCTGTCAAGCTTAAGCTCCCTGAAGGTCTAGATTGGAACCAGGTCAGGAGGAAGACAGCCGATAGGATAGTCTGGCGCTCTCTCTCTGGCAAGCCTCTACACCTCAGGGTAAAAGAGGAACGACTAAGAAAGTAAGTTTCTTTTGACCGGCACATGCTGTTAAATAGAGTGGAAATAATTTCAATAAAATAAGGTAAATAATGAGATTAGAAATGAAAGGGGTGTGTGTTGGCTGGCGAACTGTGATATGTCGTTTGAATTGAGCCGTTCTTTTAAAAACTAAGTAGGTTATCCGCGTGGTCAACGAGAGCAGTGCTTCTTAAACAGGTGCGAGACCTACCTTCAATGGGTTTCAATACATGACAGTTATTTTGGAAGGTAAATCATCATTAACATTATATAATACACAGAACTCAAATGTATTTGTATAAAATAGAACATTGACAACATGAATTCAATACCGAATCTTGGTACAATTTGTAAATAACATTTTCCCAAAACATACGTGTATCTCTTTTTCTCATTTTTGGCACATTTTGTCAGTTAGAAGATAATGGTGTGCGAAGCTTCTTAAGATGCTGTAAAGGGGTGAGAGACCTAATAAGATGCTGTAAAGGGGTGAGAGACTTCATAAGATGCTGTAAAGGGGTGAGAGATTTCATAAGATGCTGTAAAGGGGTGAGAGACTTAATAAGATGCTGTAAAGGGGTGAGAGACTTAATAAGATGCTGTAAAGGGGTGAGAGACTTCCTAAGATGCTGTAAAGGGGTGAGAGACTTCATAAGATGCTTTAAAGGGGTATGAGACTTCTTAAGATGATGTAAAGGGGTGCGGGACCTCTGAAAGGTTAATAAACACTGAACTATAGTCATTTCTTGTAAACATTATGGTACATTGTAATCTATCAGATTGTGACCGCCATTGAACACATCCGATTGTGACAGTTGGCCGTTCATCTAATTTTCAATGAGTACAGTCAAAGGTACAAGTGGCTCCATTAAAAGTGATGTGTGTGTGTGTGTGTGTGTGTGTGTGTATGTGTATGTGTGTGTGTTCTTCTTCCTTTTGCCTATTTTATTCTCAAATACAAATATGTTCTATGGATGACTCACATTTGTCTTTACATTTATCGTCAGTTCCATACACATTTTGTTGCACAAAAGCACCATTGCGTATGACGTACGAGATGTTTGCAAAAGCACGAGCCAGAGAAAATATTGAACTTACACACATAAGATATGAATTTTTACACTTAAGTCCTAGGGCAATGATTTTCAACCTAGGGTACGAGTATCCCCTAGGGTTTACTAGAGAAGTTTGTCAGTGGCGTTCCGGGAATGTTTTGGTAAATGACTATAGTGTCCGCCCCGTGTAGTTAGTTTCGAGGGGTCTCTGAAGAGACGAAGAAAAAAATGATGGGGGCTACTGCACTGTCAGGCATGTTGTACAAGGGGACTACTCTAATGTTGTGTATAAGGCTGGAAACCTCATCATGTTAAACAAATTCGCAGAAAACACTGCTGCAAAGTCATGTGACTGCTTGGTGCAAGCTTCTTGCAAGAGAACCTGCTGCAGGGATGACCATGTGCTCTGTCAGGAGCGTAAAAGATGACGATGAATTATATTATCCTCTTAAATTCTCTCCCCCCCCCCCCCCCCCCCAAAAAAAAAATAAATAAATAAATAAAATAAAAATTATAACAACTTACCTCTGCGAATTAGGATTCATAGCCGTGTTCTCAATCAAATCCAAAACAAGAAACAAATATGAGACTAAACAAGATATGCGGGTGTCTCTTTTAAAAACTGTACCAAGAATAAAACAATGTTGACAAGAAACTGAATTAAGGATCTTCCTAATTTACTTGACTGTGTTCTGATAAACATTGAACAACGTTATCATACTAAACAACATGTTCTTATGTACTGATTAAAGTGTTTTTTTTTTTTTTAAACTTTTAACTAAATAAAGAGGGAAGCCCGAAGTCTACAAATAGAACAAAAAATAGTACACAAAAAGGTATATCCTTATGTGTTATATTTCACGCACTAGTGAGAAATAAAGAAGTAGAAAACTAGACAATTATTTTTTTTAAAAGCAACAGGCGATAGGCTTACAGGAGACTTGAACCCAGGACCTTCCGATCGGCAAGACCGTTTTGTTACGAGAGCGAATAGTCTTGGTTAAGCCTATCACTTCTGTTGTCTTGTTTTCTACTTCTGTCTTGCTTACGAGTGCCTGAATCTAACTTTTATATTTGTATTACTTATTTACTGTTTTTTATGAAAGATTAACGAATCTGTTTATTTATTGTCTTATGTGCAGTAAACTGCAGAATTTCTTTATTTTTATTTTGAACGGGAAGGTTTAGTAAAAGCCGGGAGGACACTGCAACCAAAAAAGGTTGGAAACCGTTGTCCCAAGAACATTTTTCACTGTTCCATTTTTTTACATTTCTATACACGAAGTATTTAACAAGCAACTGTAAATATGGACCGCTGTAATATCAAACTATGGGATAGCAAATGTTAGAGAAAAGTCAAATAAAATCATGCAGTACAGTGTATTATGAAGTAGGAGCATTAAGCTGATTTAAAAAAAAAAAATGGAGCAAACATCGCCAGAAGCTTGGAGTTTCAGAGATAACTGCCTGAAGTGGGACAGGTAACAAGAGCGCTAGAATTGGGCTTTTTATCTTACTTACTTAGTCGTTCTTCTTCTACACCGGGGTGTAGAGGTTTGCCAGAGAGAGCGCCATACTATCCTATCAGCTGTCTTCCTCCTGGCCTGGTTCCATTCTAGCCCTTGGTTCTTCAGAGATCGTCTAATGTTGTCCTCCCAGCGGACTCTGGGTCGTCCTGGGGGGTCTGGATCTCTGGCTCTTAGTTTCCCATACTTGTCGTGGTAGCTGATCTTCTCCCATTCTGCAGACGTGGCCAAACCATCGTAGTTGGGACTGTTCTACTTGGGTCTGCAGGGGCTGGGTTTTGAGGCCTTGCCTTATCGTCCGGTTGCTGACCATGTCTCTTTTTCTTACTCAACCACCTTCCTCAGATACCATAACCTTTTTAAATTTTAATTAACCTAAACATAGGAGTTATTTGACTGATTTTTAAAATGAAGTCTTTGACCTTAAAACAATTCAACTGACATAAGTCTTTAATGTAGTCCTAACGGTCCCTCTATTTAAAACAAAGTATTGTTCATATGTGAACGTTCGATTGATAGAGTGTTTAGAGCACTGGTCTCTCGCGGCAAAGGTACCCGGGTTTGATTCACGGAATCGACTCACTCCAGTCTGCTAAGCCATAAAAAGGTACCTGACTTTGCTCTCCAGATATGGAAGGAAAAGGCAGCGAGGAAGAACTGGTCACCACATCTATTGGTGTTGGGCCTAGTATAGTGAAGTCTCTAACACTTCACTGCCCTACAGCAGTATATGCTATAAGACTACCTTTACCTGTCGATATGAAGCCAAATTGAAAAAAACAAACAAAGAAAAAATAAACAAACACCAACGGCAATTAAAATTACGAAACAGAAATTGATATTGAGTCAATTTTACAATTGAGTGATACACTCAAACTGCGGGATGTTAACCCTTCGTTAGCCACAGTCGGAGTTGATGGGTTGGAGTGGCTAAGAGTTAAGGCGTCCACCTCTAATTATAAAGGTACCAGGTTTGGTTCCCTGTACAGGAAATATATTCCATGCGAAATTTTTTCGGAACCAGTGAGTCCTAATAATGTCATATTCCCACCTGATCTCCTAGGTAGTGAGATCTCCTGGGTAGTGAGATCTCCTGGGTAGTGAGATCTCCTGGGTAGTGAGATCGGATGCCTAGCCTACTCGATTAAGGGCGAAAATAGAAGTTAGGCACGGTGAAAATCCATCGGCAGTTGGAAAGTGTAAAGAGTAGGCCATACGGCCGCTGCCTTGGCAAAATTTACACCATTAGGAAAAACCTACACGCCACAAAAATATTTATAGAAAGTGATTTCTGTATATACACACGTTGGGATTCTCACCGGTGCTACGGAGTTCGTGCACTGTGCTGAGATCCTCCTTGTGTAATCTAAGGAAGGAGATCTGAGCATTGATGGAGTTGTCCGTGTGCAATGAAGATGGTCCTCCAAAACCAAACCAAACCAGCAACAATCACAAAAATGGAGACAAGGATTCGACATATTCTATGGGACCTAAGACGCAGCGACAGTGATAAATGCAGTCAGTTACCCATAGCTTGACAACTTGCGTCAGGGTCAGCGAATCAGAGCTGACCAAGACCCTACTCCACCTCCAAGTGGTGGTCCTGGAAACAGGCTGCATCACTGTAGTCTGGCTGAGAGAGTAGGGATCGAAGTGGGAGGGCTAACCCGGTCCCAAAAAATGCCGCGCTAAAGTCGGATGTGTCGGCCGAAATGCGCAATTATCGCAGCTTCGCTGTAAACGGACACAACGCAACCAACGTCCTTTTCAGGACGAACGAAGAAGAAGAAGAAGAAGAAGAAGAAGAAGAAGAAGAAGAAGAAGAAGAAGAAGAAGAAGAAGAAGAAGAAGAAGAAGAAGAAATATTCTATGAGAAAATAACAAAGAACGCAATCAACATTTGGAATAAAAAACAGTCAACAGAGAAAAGTGAAAGACACGAAAAAGTAAAAGAAAGTGAGGGGACAAAAGACAATGGCGAAGCAATAGCAAGGCGAAATAAGCAAGTAAAAATATAGAACAAGAAAGACAAATTAATGCAAAGAAATTATTACAAAGAAATTTAAATAGCAAAATAATATTAGAAAACTACCAATAAAATTTAAGAAAAAAACACAAGAAAAGAACAAATTGTAAATATGAACTGTCACCACCAACAACAATCAATTAAACATTCTTATATGCGTGCGTTAAATAACATACACCAGCGCGGCTCCCACGTCAAACCCGGCTAGTCCTCAAAGAAACAACTACATGGGACAGGTCCAAATATATGCGTGCGTTAAATAACATAAGGTGGAGGTTGAACAGGATGCGCCTCGCCAAAATGAGGCACAATTTTTTTTTAGAAGCATCTTAGAGGAGAAGAGTAGAATAATCCAGGCAAATCAGCGTAAAAAAATACAGGTTATGTTACATATTTTTGTCAATGAAAGTTAAAAAATACAGTTTGTGTTACATATCTTTGTCAATGAAAGTTAAAAAATACAGTTTGTGTTACATATCTTTGTCAATGAAAGTTAAAAAATACAGTTTGTGTTACATATCTTTGTCAATGAAAGTTAAAAAATACAGTTTGTGTTACATATCTTTGTCAATGAAAGTTAAAAAATACAGTTTATGTTACACATCTTTGTCAATGAAAGTTAAAAAATACAGTTTGTGTTACATATCTTTGTCAATGAAAGTTAAAAAATACAGTTTGTGTTACATATTTTTGTCAATGAAAGTTAAAAAATACAGTTTGTGTTACATATCTTTGTCAATGAAAGTTAAAAAATACAGTTTATGTTACATATCTTTGTCAATGAAAGTTAAAAAATACAGTTTATGTTACATATCTTTGTCAATGAAAGTTAAAAAATACAGTTTATGTTACATATCTTTGTCAATGAAAGTTAAAAAATACAGTTTATGTTACATATCTTTGTCAATGAAAGTTAAAAAATACAGTTTATGTTACATATCTTTGTCAATGAAAGTTAAAAAATACAGTTTATGTTACATATCTTTGTCAATGAAAGTTAAAAACATAATTATGCCATGAATGTTATATAAAGCCAATTTTAGCATATGGAAAGGAGTCGTGGACAGTTAGTAGATAAGCAGGAAAACCACTTGAGGGCACACATATGTGCTTTTACAGAATAATATTTAAAAAATCGTGGTCAACTAAAAAAAAAGCATTCAGGATGTCCTGAAAGAAGCATGTGTACAAAGGAAACTTGTTATTCATTCTAGAAGGAAGCACTCAGCATTATTAGGGCATGTTATGAGAAGAGGAAAGTTGGAATGTACTGTTACATTATTAAAGTGTGATAGGATGGTGGAGATGTGGTGATATTGTTGCCCTGTAAGACTGAACATATAGCCAAAACACTCACACAGTACCCGTACACTAATAAATTAAACTCTCTACTGTAAAGGCAGGGGTCGTATTAAGTTAAGGCTTTCAGCCTGGGTAATGACATTGAGTACATTAAAGAGATAACAAACAAACAAACACCCAGCCAGTGCTCATGGGTTAACGTGTCCCCCATGTCTTTGCAGGTACTTCTGCCAACTCTATTTTGCTTTCTTCGACGCCTTGCTTCCACAGCGACATTCAAACAAAAGGGCTGTTCGCTCATTAAACAGGGCTTTTTATACACCACAATGGCCCAGTCATGGATTGCCTCCCCTGATTTGCAGTAGTGGTCCAACAGTGGCCAAAACTAAAGAGTATCTACTATGGCCCTTCAAAGGTGTCAACCTTCGTAAAAGATTACTCTTGGCAGAGTTGTAGATAGAAGGATCATGTTGCTTCTATCTCAAGGTAGTTTTCATAAGATATTATTTTATGAAGAATTAAGCAATTGTTAATTTTAGCTCGTCAAGCCCCCACCCTGATTTACTAAGTGGAATTCTCATTAGGTATAGCTCTGTTTAGAGTGTATTTAGTAAATTGACTGAGAACGAACGAACGAACGAACTTTATTTTTAAAGGGTTGAGAATTGTGCACGCAGGCCCATCTAACATTCTGCCCTTCCTTTCGCTCACCTTTCATACTGAATTCATGAGACAAACATGTAGTACATTTAAAATGATTAAATCGAAGTTACATTTACATCATTACAAATAACAAATTTAATAATCATTTAGGTTTAACAAGGTTTTAGAAAATTTGAATAATGATTAACAGAAAGTTGTCATCACTGTTGTGATGGGATGAAAGTTTATAAAGGAGTTCACGTGGCAGCTTTAACGTTTAGCTTATCTGCCAATGGTAGGTTCTGCTCCCGCTGATGGTTTGGTTCTTGGTAGACTGAGCACTGATAACGCTTGGCGCTGGTCAAGGATGTAGGGCGTAGCACGTTCCCAGAAGTGTCTACGAAGTTGGTCCCTCGTCTTAAAGCTCAGGCTACTGTTCCCTTCTTGTTCCAGAGATATACCCTCAACTGGTACCACCAACAACTATGGTAGAGGAATAGAAATGAAATGCTCTCCTGAGTATTGCGTTTCCCAACACATACGTATGTGCCCCCTTCTCTCTATTCCACCATCTCATTTACTTCATCATTTACCCGCGATGAGAATTAAACTTAAACCCTCGAGAGAAAACTTCCTTTTAAATTGAATCGCTTTATCTTTATTTTACATTTAAATGAAAAGGTTAATAGTACAGATAGAATATGTTTACATCTACATCTCCACTGGTTGAAAAGTGTTCACAATATAAATTAAATATGTTTTCATTTATATCTACACTTGATAACAGTTTGAAACTTTCATTAATTTTAAAGTGAATATGTTTACATAGACATTTACACTGGTTTAAAAATGTAAATATTATACTTAGAATGCACATCATTTCTTTCATCTTTCCCTGCCTGCTCTATATGGAACTTGGGACTACTAATGCTTTTAGTTCTCTTTAAGAAACTAGCGATAATGCAGTACCAATCCTTGCAGTGGTGGTTCATGAAATCATCATTCTATTCACTGAGGTTGCCAGCCTCAAAAGACTTTGACATTCACTAGCGATTTTCACATACTAATATTCACATGACAATATTTACATATTAGTTCACATGTTAGTAATGAAAATAAAAAATGTAAAATGCACAAGCTACGCCAATCATGGCTCACAGACTTTTTGCTCAGTTGAATCAAGTTAAGGCACTAGCAGATGCCTTTTTACACGTGTTCTTGTGGGTCGTTATTTTTAACATTATTTCCCAATTTGACTGCGTGTGTTTCAGTTTCCTCAGATTCCGGTTCCTTATTAAAATGGTAGAGTTTTTTTCTGGACTGTGTAAGATAAAATGTAGGGATAAAATTATACGTAAGATACGAGGATACATTCTCGCCTACGCCCGCGGTTTCTACCGCCATTGAAACTAACTAGTTAGACATGCAGACGAAACGGTTTACCCTTTTAGACGGGGGGAAACGGAGAGAAAAAGGGAAAAAATATGACTGAACACGTGTTTGAATCTAAAAAGCAAAAAGACGCAATTGGTAGTTTAAAGAAAAAAATCACGCCACTAGTTGACACAATGTAAGGAATTGGTAGAAAAAGGACCTTGGCTCTTATTAGAAACAGTCATATCTTGGACTCTTTTACGGTAATTGGTTGTTTTATTTGAATACAGCGGCAAACGCAGTGGACGAAGGTTCAAAAACAAATTTCAAAAAAACTAACCTTGAGAAAAGTAGGATTTTCTTTAATAATAAAGTTATGAAAATAAAACCTAGCTAGTTTGATAGCCCATCTTGAACAGAGAAATAATATATTTTAATTATACAGACGGACAGCGATATGGTTATTTAATATGGGAAAAATATAGTCATGCATCCATCTGTGTATGAAAATGCTGTTTATTGTAAAAGCGAGATAATCCATGTTTGATTCACACTTTTGATTATAGGAGTAATCGGTCTGGATATCGATCCAGCGCAAGAATAGTACGCTTGCGTTTGTACTTAATTTTAGGGCCAGAAAATATATTAATTTGCTTATTGTGTTTATGGCCTGAATTCATATGTATTACATATTATTAGTACAAGTAGAATCAGTCCTATATTGTATATTTTGGATGGGTATGAGGGACTAGATTCTTGTTAGCGGAAGTATGAGTTGTCTTAACAAGTCGTGATGAGTTCCGATGTACTGCTAAGAATGGCGGGGTACGTTTTTCAAGAGCTGGTCCCTTCGTCAAGAAAAAATGTCTTACGAAGTGGTTTTTTCTTCTGGAGGAGATAGTGTCTCTACGATAGTTTGTGTTAGAGACTCTCCTTATGTCAGTATATAGATGATTCGGACTCCAGGTAAACCCAGCTCGTATTTTTGATGATCTCTCGTCGGTTAGGCCTAGCTTGACTTTTGGGTGCTTCGATATGCTAGTGTCGTGTTTTGTATCGACGAAGATGACAGATTTTCCTGCAGCGGTTATGGCTACGTGAACTAACCTGATCACCGTAGTGCTGCATGGAACCATTCATGAAATCCTTTATATATCCATTGTAAATTAACTTTGGCTGATATTCTTCCTATGAATGAGTGAACGACAACTCAGGAAGGTAGCCATGTTGGATTTCGGTCATCGTCTGTTTTGATCACTGCCAAGAGAACAGATTATTTATCTTATTATCGGACAGTGACAGAGAGATCTCAATCCTGCTAGAAACCCCCTTTTCGTGGTTTCATAAGATGATGTATCATGACATTGAACTTTGAAGTACTACCCATTATTTCTGCATGTGTCATGACTTCAGATCTGCTATGTATACCTACAAATTGTTATGTCAACAAAGCCTGATGTACTCGTATGTCCCAGTGTGTACGTCTGAATAAATTGAGTAAACTAAGATTCCAGCAGTCTGCATTGGTGCCTTGTAGACACATGTGTATGAGTGATTATATTGGTCAGCACACGAACAGTACACCATTCGCGGTAATCACACTCTACACTACTACTTCATACATACACCATCCTGCGTCGGCTGAAGTGACCAAGTTTAGGGCCTGCTTCCCCTGGAGCCTTTGCCTTCCCTAACTCAGGACTAGGGTGAGTTACCCATTTACAGCTGGGTAGACTGGAGCATGCCTGATCTCAACAACACACCACTCTTCCTTACAGAGCAGACAGACTGATACTTTACAGTGGTGTACTACAGGTGTAGTAAGAAATAACGTCTTTACAGTGGCGAGCCAGATTCCTGGGTCCAGCTTACGCAGTTTTGTGTTGAGAATCACAGTTTACAGCTGAAAGAACATTTGTTTGAACACATCAACACCAGTAGGACAGCTTGACCTGTATTACCGATAGGATGCTGTATCTAGGTCAGCACTTGTTGACAGTTTTTCGCTGTACAGACAGTATTACACAGGACAGTGGTATCAAGTGTAGAAAATATCTGGAGCAATATTGTTGACATTTCTCAATGTACAGAAGAATCGCAGTGTTGCTGAATAAAGTGCATAGTTCATCGGGGGATCTTCATATGCTCAACAGAGAAAAAATTGACAGTGTAATAGTTTAAACTTAAGTCTATTACTGAATAAAGTGGCAAGTTAGTATTATTTAAATAAACTGTGCCTACTTTACAACACTATACTGGCAACACATTCCATTCATGACATAAAATGATATTGTATGCTATATGCTATTTATGCTTACATGTTATTTGTTGTGTATTAAATTAGTTTATATTCTGTGTGACTAGAACAGGAAATACCGAGTAATATTGGTCTTGTTCTGGCGTTCGATAGGGAGCAATTTCTTAATTGAAATTTGCTTGCAACATAGTTTGCAAATATTTGGTTAGTTGTGACGACTGTTTCATATTTGTATTTGTAACATTTTTTGTGTTCCTTAGTTTTGTTTGATTTGTTTGTATAATTGTAGGTCTCATCTTTCCTTTCATTTCAGTTTTTTACACCCTTATGTTTATACACTGTAGCGTTATTTGTCTTGTTATCTTATGGCAGTTATCATCACAGGTTCTGTGATCATTTTTTTCATTTCCCCTATTTAATTTAATTTGATCTCTGCAAATGTTTTCAGATTGTCTTTTCTTGTTTGTCATTTGTAATGTCTTTAGTTGACATATGACGTATAGTGGTATACACTGATAGTATAGTACAGATCAGTACTTTCTGATTGTTATTGGAAAAGGGAAATATTTTTTTTTTTCCACAGGTACTCAAGTGATCTTTGATTACATTGAGGTATACAAGACCTTTGTAAGGCTTGTCTCCCAAAGTTATTGGAAAAGGGAAAATTTTTTTTTCCACAGGTACTCAAGTGATCTTTGATTACATTGAGGTATACAAGACCTTTGTAAGGCTTGTCTCCCAAAGTTATTGGTAAAGGGAAATATTTTTTTTCCACAGGTACTCAAGTGATCTTTGATTACAGTGAGGTATACAAGACCTTTGTAAGGCTTGTCCCCACAGTATTTGAGATACAATTATGTTGTCCACAGGTACTCAAGTTATCATTGGTTATTGTAAACCATACAAGTTTGGACTAAGACTAAGTCTAAGGTATAGACTTGTCTCCCATTAACAAAGAGAGTAATTTATTTACTTTTTCAGGTTTCTGATTTAAGAAGACAATATGTCTACCTTAGATTATTTCATTACACTAGGAAAATCTTTTGATAAGACTGGAAAAGACTTAGAACAATGGGCTGTTGCTCAATATGACAAAGCATTAGCTGCAGAAGAGAAAAAAATTGCTGCTGCTGTTGAAGAAAAAAAAATTGCTGCTGAGGAAAAAAAAGCTGCGGCTGAGGAGAGAAGACTTCAAATAGAAGAAAAAAAAGCTGCTGCAGAAGAAAGGAAAGCCTTAGCTGAAGAAAAAAGATTAGAAAAAGAAGCTGATACTGCTGCTGAACTTAAGAAATTGCAGATGCAAGTGGAGGAAAGGAGATTTGAGGCAGAACAGAAGAAATTAGAAGCTGCTGCAGAACAGAAAAAACTAGAAGTTGCTGCTGCTGCAGAACAGAAAAAACTAGAAGCTGCTGCAGAACAGAAAAAACTAGAAGTTGCTGCTGCTGCAGAACAGAAAAAACTAGAAGCTGCTGCAGAACAGAAAAAACTAGAAGCTGCTGCAGAACAGAAAAAACTAGAAGTTGCTGCTGCTGCAGAACAGAAAAAACTAGAAGCTGCTGCAGAACAGAAAAGATTAGATAGAGAAGCTGAAGAGAGAAAAGCAATAAGAGAACATGAGTTTGAATTAGAGAAATTAAAATTGACATGTATGAGTAATGTTAATCAGGCATCTGGTGGTAATGGTAAACCCTTTGTGTACAAGGTCAAAGTACCAGCGTTTAACCCTACCAGTGATGACATAACATTTTGGCTTTCTAGATTTGAACGGGCTTGTCGATCTCATAATGTTGACAAATCACAGTATGTGAATCAGTTGTCTGAAAATCTAAAAGGGGAGTCTCTGAGTAAGTTATATTTTGTTGAAGAGGCCGACAAAGACAATTATGATGCTGTTAGGGCAGCTTTGATAAAGAGATATCAGCTGTCTGAGGAAGGTTACCGTCTTTTGTTTAAAACAATGAGACCTGAGGTAGGTGTAGAATTCTCAGATTTCATCTCAAAAGCACGAATTACACTTTCACGATGGATTGAATTATCCAAAACAGAGAAAACATTTGATGGTCTTACAGATTTATTGCTAAGAGACAAGGTCATGTCTTCTGTAAATAAATCATTCCTAGAGTTCTTACATGAGCGTAAACCTAGTACAATAAAGCAAATGGAAGAATATTGTGACCAGTATGCCACGGCACACCCTGACATGATTCTTAGTAACTCTAACATTAAAGAGAGTATGCCAGTTGCTTCGGCAACAGAATATAATCAGAATTACTCACACAAATTCCAAGGAGCTAAAAATAAATTTGATAAAAAGGTTAATTGGAATAAATATCAAAACCAAGATAACCACTCAAATCAGGGTCAGGGTTCTTCTTCGAAGAACTGGAATCGGGCTGATAGTCCTCGACACGCGAGGGGTACCCATAATGTTAGAAATTCTCGGAAAGGGAGTAGCTATAGGAACTACCCAAGTGCTTCATGGAGACAAAAGAAACAATATTACAGGGATACTCAATATAACGAGCATGATGATTATGATCATGAATATTATGATTCAAACCCAAATAGGGGTTATAACAGAGGCAATAATAATTATAGAGACAATTATAACCGAGGTAGATCACAACACAAAAGACATGGTAAATCTTATTACCAGGCTAACTCTGCACAACAGGAGTTCCACGACACCGATAATCAGAATAATGATAAAAAAGACTCCAATAGTGTAGCAAATTCCGCTTTCGATTTTGCTAGAGCATCTGAGTGTTCGCAATGCAAAACATTATTCGATCCAACCACAGTTTCTACTTTAAGCTGCGGTCACCCACTTCCCGCTCTCCATGCGTCAATTGCGCATAATGGAAGGGGTGCTCTTGTCTTTAATAGGGGCCTAATAGATGGTACTCCGGTATCAATTCTTTTCGACTCGGGGTGCACTACCATTGGAGTGAGGCAATCACTCGTAAATCCTTCTCGAGCTACGGGCAATATAGTCAAATGTGTAACATTTGGTGGCACATTGGAGAAGTACTCCACTGCCATTATCAATATTGCTACACCGTTCTTTACAGGAGAGGTGCAAGCATGTCTCTTGCCGAATCCGATCGCTGATCTTATCATCGGTCGCATTCATGGAGTGAAAGAATGCACTCCACAGCAAATCTCTAATTGGGAAAATGTTAATATGCAATCTGCTAATGCAGTAATCACTAGGGCTCAAGCTCTCAATATGCCACAATCTTCACATTCTGAAGATAATGATGCGCAGATCCAAGATGATCCCTTGGAGATTTCACACGATTCCTTTATTAAACAGCAGGAAGATGATCCTACTCTAAAGAAATTCTTTACTCTGGCAACAAAAGGTGATCCGAATAAGGATACAAATCGTAAATCTTGGATTACGATGAAGAATGGCGTACTTGTACGTATGGTACAAGACTCCGCTAAGTCCATTCATTCTCAAATCCTTGTGCCTAAAAATATGAGAGTTAAAATTTTACAGCACGCTCATGATTCGCAGTGTGCTGGACATATGGGTTTTTCCCGTACTAAAGCTAGAGTTCTTCAATCTTTCTTTTGGCCTGCTGTGAATAAGGACATACGAATCTATTGTCGATCTTGTAAAGTATGTCAAGAGATTAAATCCAGAGGTCCACGCCATGATGCACCTATTCAGGCTGCAGACATTCCCATTCGGCCATTTCAAAAAATGGCGATAGACATCATTGGTCCATTTAAGATAAAGTCTGCTAGAGGACACCAATTTATTCTGACGTGTGTTGATATGTGCACACGTTGGCCGGAGGCTGTTCCTCTAAAGAGCATAACTACTGCTGATGTCGCAGATGCTCTTTGGTTAATATTTTCTCGTCTGGGGTTTCCAGCAGAAATATTATCCGACCATGGTACCCAACTTATATCGGATACCATGTCTCAAGTAATGTCGACTCTGAAGATAGAGAGATCGCTGAGTAGTATTTATCATCCTATGTCCAATGGGATGGTGGAACGTTTGAATAGAACTCTGAAAAACCTACTAGGTAAGATAACAGAAGATCATCCTCAGGATTGGGATAGGGTTTTACCCGCGGCTCTCTTTGCATATAGAGAGGTCGCCAACGAACATACAGGATTTTCTCCCTTTGAACTTGTCTTTGGCGCGAAACCGCGAGGTCCTATGTCCTTACTTCATGATCTTATAACTGCTGATAATATTGTCGATGACACAAAATCCTCTTATGAATATGTCATCGCACTTAGACACAAGATTATTGAAGCATGCAAATTGGCAACTGCTTCTTCTGAATTTGCGAAACAGAAGGCAAGGGAATTTGCCAATAAAAAGAGATGTTTGCGTCAACTTTGTCCAGGTGACAAAGCATTTGTCTTGCTACCTTGTAGGGAAAATAGACTTCTCATTTCTTGGAAAGGTCCGTACGATATAATATCAAAGGTTTCCGATGTTGACTATATCGTCGATATTGACGGGAAGCGTAAAACCTTCCACATCAACATGCTCACGGAATTCCATGAACGTCCTGATTATTTACAACCTGTTTTCCAGGCAACGGACGATTTTCCAGTCCAACATGGACAGTACTCATCTCTGTCAGTAATACAGGATGAGGAAACGAGTTTCTCGGATGTAAATTTACCTTTTCCAATGATTCCTCTTCACTCTAATGAATCATGGAAAGATGTTGCAATTTCTCCAGAATTATCTCCAGGAGAGCAGAAACAAGTTTCTACTATGTTAGAACAATTTCAGGATGTCCTTACTGACATTCCTGGTCAAACGGATGTCATTCAACATGACATTATTCTTACTGACCATAGTCCTATAAGAGTCAGACCGTATCCTATCCCGATACATTTCCAAGCACAGGTAGAGAAAGAGTTAGATGAGATGATAGAGTTAAAAATTATTGAACCATCCACATCAGCATATTCTTCGCCGATGGTTATAGTACGGAAAAAAGACAATAACATACGTCTTTGCGTGGATTATCGCAAATTGAATCAAGTGACTAAATTCGATGCTGAACCTATGCCTTTACTAGAAGAGCTACTTACGAGACTATCGAATTCTCACTTCTTTACTAAACTCGATTTGTCTAAGGGATATTGGCAAGTTCCACTATCCGAACACGCCAAACCGTTTACTGCTTTTTCGACGCCTAGGGGTCTATTCCAATGGAATTTCATGCCTTTCGGTCTTATGAACGCCCCTGCTACATTTGTACGCATGATGCGTCGAATCCTATCTCATCGCTCAGATGTCATTGCGTATCTTGATGACATCTGTCTTTTCAGTGATACTTGGAACGATCACTATAATGGTATAAATGAACTATTGTCTATCTTACGCGAGCATAACCTGACAGCGAAACCATCGAAAGCATGTATTGGTTTTAGCGAAATATCTTTCTTAGGACACCGTGTTGGTCATGGGTTCCTAAAAACAGAAGACCATAATACAAGTAAGATACTTAACATTTCTATTCCTAAGACTAAAAAGCAAGTACGAAGTCTCTTAGGTCTAATACAATTTTATGGACGATTCATACCGAATCTGTCCTCCATTATGTCACCTCTTTCTTCCTTGCTAAAGAAAGGGTCTCCTAATGTAGTCCATTGGACTCAAGAATGTCAATCCTCTTTGGATAAGGTTAAAACTATGTTTTCTACTTCACCTATCCTAGTATTACCTTCTAAGGATAAGACATTTATTCTTCGTAGTGACGCTTCATCCACCGGGATTGGAGCTGCACTAATGCAAGAGTACTCTGGAACTCTGCATCCTGTGATGTATATTTCTCGGAAATTAAATGCCGCAGAGAAGAATTACTCGGTCCTAGACCGTGAATTATTGGCTATGGTTTGGTCAATCCTTAAACTACAAAGATTTCTTCTGGGCGCGCATTTCATTGTGGAAACTGACCAGAAAGCTCTTACGGCTATTCAGAGTAAAAATCTGAAGAGCGCGAGATCAACGCGATACGCGATTGCTCTACAGCCATTTCATTTTTCGGTGCGAGCTATCCGTGGGTCAGAAAATGTGATGGCAGATATTTTGTCTAGATGCCCACATGATTCATAACTGTTATACAGCTTTGATACAATTGTTTCTATGTTGAAATGTGTACACATATGTAATATATCATATATTGATTGTAACACTACTTAGCGGTTCATGGATATTTATTCACCGCTGATTTTTTCAATGTTTTTCGTCTTTGATGATCATGATGTTAAGATATCTTAGATGGAATTTATGTATAAACTAATGTGGAAATTGTGTCATTGCTAATATTGTAGTATGCGTTGGTGACACCTCTCTGGAAATATTAATACTTAGAGAAGTGCTTTCTCTAAGGTCATAAAACTTATGCTTATCATCTGCGCATTGTTATTGGTGCGTTGTGAGCCTATTGTATGTTGCTCCTAGATGTATTTCAAAAAAAAAAATGTACCATTTTTTTTTTTCCCGAGGGGTGTGGTAATCTGTTGCGTGCATATTTTTGACGCACATATTACAAAAAAATCGATATGGTTATTTAATATGGGAAAAATATAGTCATGCATCCATCTGTGTATGAAAATGCTGTTTATTGTAAAAGCGAGATAATCCATGTTTGATTCACACTTTTGATTATAGGAGTAATCGGTCTGGATATCGATCCAGCGCAAGAATAGTACGCTTGCGTTTGTACTTAATTTTAGGGCCAGAAAATATATTAATTTGCTTATTGTGTTTATGGCCTGAATTCATATGTATTACATATTATTAGTACAAGTAGAATCAGTCCTATATTGTATATTTTGGATGGGTATGAGGGACTAGATTCTTGTTAGCGGAAGTATGAGTTGTCTTAACAAGTCGTGATGAGTTCCGATGTACTGCTAAGAATGGCGGGGTACGTTTTTCAAGAGCTGGTCCCTTCGTCAAGAAAAAATGTCTTACGAAGTGGTTTTTTTCTTCTGGAGGAGATAGTGTCTCTACGATAGTTTGTGTTAGAGACTCTCCTTATGTCAGTATATAGATGATTCGGACTCCAGGTAAACCCAGCTCGTATTTTTGATGATCTCTCGTCGGTTAGGCCTAGCTTGACTTTTGGGTGCTTCGATATGCTAGTGTCGTGTTTTGTATCGACGAAGATGACAGATTTTCCTGCAGCGGTTATGGCTACGTGAACTAACCTGATCACCGTAGTGCTGCATGGAACCATTCATGAAATCCTTTATATATCCATTGTAAATTAACTTTGGCTGATATTCTTCCTATGAATGAGTGAACGACAACTCAGGAAGGTAGCCATGTTTGGGTTTCGGTCATCGTCTGTTTTGATCACTGCCAAGAGAACAGATTATTTATCTTATTATCGGACAGTGACAGAGAGATCTCAATCCTGCTAGAAACCCCCTTTTCGTGGTTTCATAAGATGATGTATCATGACATTGAACTTTGATGTACTACCCATTATTTCTGCATGTGTCATGACTTCAGATCTGCTATGTATACCTACAAATTGTTATGTCAACAAAGCCTGATGTACTCGTATGTCCCAGTGTGTACGTCTGAATAAATTGAGTAAACTAAGATTCCAGCAGTCTGCATTGGTGCCTTGTAGACACATGTGTATGAGTGATTATATTGGTCAGCACACGAACAGTACACCATTCGCGGTAATCACACTCTACACTACTACTTCATACATACACCATCCTGCGTCGGCTGAAGTGACCAAGTTTAGGGCCTGCTTCCCCTGGAGCCTTTGCCTTCCCTAACTCAGGACTAGGGTGAGTTACCCATTTACAGCTGGGTAGACTGGAGCATGCCTGATCTCAACAACACACCACTCTTCCTTACAGAGCAGACAGACTGATACTTTACAGTGGTGTACTACAGGTGTAGTAAGTAGGTCCCCAGCCGCAGTCCAGGGCCTAGAGACAAACTAATAATATATGAAAACCTATCTAAGACTATGGAAGGAGGATCGATTATTGACATCAGTGGGAACATATCACCCACCTTATTAAATAGAAGAGGAAACTATTGAACATATTTCGGATGCAATGCAGTCTTGGGGAACTTGTACTAATTGATAACAACTGGGTGAGATGTGTTACGTTGGTCAGAGAGATCTGACTCAATCTGTGTAGTGTTGTTTTGTGGTGTTGTGTGTAAGAGTGGCGCAGTGAATAGAGTACTGACACATGGCACAAATTTTGTTTCAGAGTTTCTGATCTGGCACTACGATTGTGCCAGATACTCTTGTAGAAGTACAAGAGCGGTTGTCTGTGCAGCCTAACATTTTACTCCAGCTAATGAGAGGAGTGGGCCACAAGAATTCTGTACTACATCATTACAGGCCAGTAAACTGCAACCTGGCCTGCTGGAGATTCATTAACAAATCCCACCATCAATAGAGAAATAAAGATTGTTATAGAAACATTAAGATCAGTCCCTATGTTAAGGACTATGAACTTTGTAACCATAGACTGGGCATGATGACGCCACCCCAACTAACCATCCAGTGCTAGTGTTCCCAAGACTTTGTAGATACCATTAATATTAATCATTGTAATAATATACCTATGTACAAAAGTTATTATATTTGATTATGCAATATATATATATGCATTTCATTGATAAATACCTATAATTTCATATGTTCTGACCAAAAGAAACAATTGGTTCAGGACTAATAAATTAAAAAAAATTTTAAACTTAAACTTAAACAGCCAGTGTTAGTTCAGTGTATTGTAGAGTTTATTATTATTATTAGACTTATTATTTACATGTGTGTGTCAGTGTATTTTATTACCTACACATTACATTTCAGTACCCTAGACTTTTAACGTAGCTAACACTCATTATAGGAGAATAGGTCTGTTTGAGGTCGTAAGTGGTAGCAGAAAGGCCTCCTGTAACTCCCATAAACTTTTATCTCAGGAGCCTTCACAGCTGACCTCATACAGTACACTAGGTAACATATCAACCATACAATAACATCAAAAACCACTACAAAAACGAACGAACGAACAAAGGAACGAACGAACAAAGGAAGGAACGAACAAAGTAATCAACGAACGAATGAACAAACATACTTAATTTTCAAAGGGTTAAGAATTGGGCGCTCTGGTCTGTCTAACATTCTGTCCCTCACTATCTATCTATCTATCTATCTATCTATCTATCTATCTATCTATCTATCTATCTATCTATCTATCTATCTATCTATCTATCTATCTATCTATCTATCTATCTATCTATCTATCTATCTATCTATCTATCTATCTATCTATCTATCTATCTATCTATCTATCTATCTATCTGTCTATTTATCTGTCTATCTGTCAATCTGTCTATCTGTCTATCTGTCTGTCTCTCACACCCGTTCTCTATCCCTCTCATTCTCTGTCACCTTTTCTATCTCCCTTCCTCATTTTCTCTCCCTCCCTCTCCCCTCTCTGGCACCCCTCTATCTCTCCTTCTCTCATCTTGTATACTGTAAACATTCATTCCCACACTGAAAACCGAACAGCCATCTTCATCTACTGGTAAATCCCAAGGCATCATGTGGTAGATCACTAGGTGGCGAAAGGAGGGGAGGGGGGGGGGGAGAGAATTTTTAACGAAGGTAAATTTCGGACAAGCCCTGCCCTCTCACACCGACACTTAATAGCGCGGTGTCTCCAGGTTTAAAAGTACTTTCACCACATTTCCAGTGAAAAACCCGCTAGTTAGTTCACTAAAATTCACTTCAGTCGTGAACTTTATAAGACATAATGCAATCTTGAAGTGAAGTTTAAAAAAGGTATACACGCCCATTGAGGCATATTGGGAATATGGTGTTAGGCCCATATTTTCTTGACCATCGGCACACTAGGGTGATGTGGTCAGCATCACGCCGGCCGCCTTAATCTTCCCAGAGTTGCTCTGGTACCCAATTCGTGAGGTTGAGTTGATCCCGGAGCCGTTTGTGGTCTAAAAAGTCCCACCTCAACTGGGGATCGAACCATGGACCACCGAGCAAGGAAGCCAGTGCACTAACAACTGCGCTACCTCGGGTCCCTAAAGTTAACTTTCGGTAAAATATTTAATTTCAATTTTCCAGCGCTCTAATGATGGGATTGCAGGAAACAGATCGTGCGGCAGAGATACAATTTTCATGAATACTGAACTTATTCTAAATTCCAGATACTCTGAAAAATTAAAGCAAATTATTTTATCAAGATAAATCTTTAAGCAGCTCAGTGTTTTTTAAGTAGATGCTCACAGCTCCTGAGTTGCCTAACCCTGGGCTATCGGAATGTTGGACATCCATCAATTTCTTGACCTTCAGCACCCCTAGCATCATTGGCCTTTAATAAATTTATTCCCAGCATTTCAGTAGTGTATCATTCGTTCAAGTTCTCTCCATGTCTTGTAAATATAGTCACAACCTGCTAATACGGTGGGTTAGGGGGCCAGACCCCCGCTGTAAAGCGAAAATCGCCGAAAAACGAAGCATAGCCTTTTTTCTTAGCTTACAAATGCATGTAGGGTGCTTAAAAGCCTAAATAACATGCTGACACGATCATAAATTAAGTGCACAATAAAGCTAGGCCTAAAATAACAATACGAAAGTAAAATGACAAGAGGTAGTCAAGTAAACATGTTTATTTCACACATCAAGTACAAAGTAGGCAAAAATATACATTCATAAATTCTGAAACTAACATGTACTAATGTTAATAATATTGCAACTTGCGTAAATTTGAATGAAATATATTTATTACAGCAAGGCTGAAGGAAATAGCATAGCCCAAACATCTGAATCTTCGGAGATTCTTTTTTGATGGTGGAGACTTTTATGGAGATCTTACAGGGGTTGCTGTGGACGTGGAAGGTTCTGAAAGGGTAGTCGGGGCCAGGCCTAGATGTTGCTGTCGAAGGTTTGAAAATTACCAGTAATACACAAAGAGACGCAGAGTGAACAACTGCTGTAAACAGACTGAACGACACAGGTGTTGACCGACCGAGAGTAAAATGGCGCAGGTGCACTCGCTTCTCTTTCTCAGCTGTTGAGTACGAGCATATCATGCCGAAAATTACCGAATGAGCGAGGCAAGCACAGAATATTATGAATATGAATGTTATTGAAACGCACCGTATTAGCGAAGCGCCGAAAAGCGGGGTATGACTGTTCATTAAAAAAAAATCTTTAATGGAGGACCTTCTTCCGTCTTGGATGCCCGAGGTGGAGTTATTTAAATTGTTTGTTTAGGTTGACTTCCTTGTTGTTCTTGAAGTGTTTTGGCTTACAGTTTTTACAAGATCGGATGGCCTGGCCCATACCCATCCCTCATTAGTCGCCTCCTTCGACATGCGTCGTAACCTACAGTGTTACTGTTCATTGCTCTCCCGTCAGGCCCTGATTATACATGCTGAGCGTAATGGTGGAAGAACGATGGATAAAGGGTGTGATCGAAGCTGTCAGAAGATCAAGATCCACACGATTCACGCCAAGAAATGCCCAAAGAGAACATTTGGGAATTCCTACCGCTCCTAACCGCAGTAGCGGATGAATTAGGAAGATCTGGCAGTATTAGCAGAAAAAAAGATGAAAGAAAGAAAGTATGTGTTCGAAAATAACATACGAGTAATAATTCCGGATGTTGGCAGAAAACACTATTTTATTGTATAACTTAAGGAAGGGCTTTTCCGACCTAGTCAAGGATGTTGTTGGTTACCCAGAAAGGTCAGGATCCAATACGAGTCACGCCGCTTTTGGAATGTCCTCCTGCATTATTTACCCATTTTGGAATTCCCGAGTATGATGAAAGCACCGTTTAACCGAGAAGTTGACATAAACTGTTCTATGGAAGAAACCAGTAGTCTACACACTGTTTTTCGTGCTTTATTTGTTTGTTTGTTTGGTTCATCTTAGACCGAACTTTGAGAAACTAATGGATGTCTTAGTGCCCTACATGGTACAAATTATATATATATATATATATATATATATATATATATATATATATATATATATATATATATATATATATATATATATATATATATATATATATATATATATACACAATCATACATACATACATACATACATACATACATACATACATACATACATACATACATACATACATACATGCATACCACAATCTTTATTCTCCATAAAATACATTTACATGTACTGATCTGAAATAAAAACATCATATCATATAAGAATAACCGTTTACGAGTCCGCAAATACGTGAAACTCTGCCCAGGAGACAATCGCTTGAAGTCCACTAAACTGAGTTCACTTCGTAAAACGTTTATAGGCTGATAGCAAAACAAGAGATGTGATTCCAGCCTTGTGTTCTGAGGCTCACTGGCAAAGATTAAATATTCAAACTTCCATGGTACGCACTAGTTCACACATTTCTAAAAGTTGTTGCACAATTTCTTTTTGCAACAGTTTATTTCAGCAGGACACACAATTAATTAGGTTAATATACATACATACACATACATATATACTGTACATAAATATCGGAATCTTTATTATCCAAAAAATACATTAACATGTACTTGATATAGTACAAAGACACCATACCATATCAGATAGTCATTTAGAGTCCGCAAGTGTGTCAAACCCGACCAAGGAAACAAACGTTCATAATACGTTGAACTCAATCCGTACATAGTTTAGAAGCTGATATAATAAAAAAAAGAGATGAGTCTCCAGCTTACTGTCACAGTCCTTACATACATACATATTCATATACACACAAATACGTACATGTAAACACACACACACATATATATATATATATATATATATATATATATATATATATATATATATATATATATATATATATATATATATATATATATACACGCATACATACATATATACATACAATCATACGTCCATAAACACATACATACATATATATATATACAGAATCGTTATTCTCAAGAAAATACATTGGTATGTACTGACATGATATAATAAAATACAACATGGCATATAGGACAATCATTAGAATTTATATAAAGTAAATTTACATAAATTCATACAGCGTTAATGAGGGCTGTTACCACATACATACATACACACATACATACATACAATGGAACTGCCTTTTTAAAATCAAAATCAAAGTAAGGCAGCTGGGGTATCTGAAACTCACGTAAATAAAATAAAACAGGAGTGACTATCCTGTAAAAACATCGTGGCCTCATAATGCCAGCATCTTGCAGACGGTAGTCATGATTTCGTGGTCATGACATGCAATGACTCATAACTCAAGGAATGCCGGATGATAGAATATTGAAAAACTGAAAAGAAATATATATATATATTTCTTTTCAGTTTCTTCGTGGGAAGAATTTGAAAGAAAAGGCCTAGTGTTTTGTGCTGAAAGTTGTGAGCAAACAGCCGCTCAAAAAAAAACTCATAGAAGTGGAACGCAATCTGAAGAGATAAGCAAACAGTGCTCCAGGACTTTGTGAAGGATAAAAGGGGCGACAGATCTTCAAATCCAGTGTCGGCTGCAGTGCGTTTTCAGTATTACCTGTACAAAGATTATAGATTCACATAATTCATTTTACGTAGAAGAGTTAGCTTTATCTCGGCTAAACTTTAGACTTCTGTTAAACTTTGTGAGTTCGAAACTAAATGCTGTTAATTTTATAATTAACATAATTACACAATTCAATAACGGTAATCTTTACTGAAATAACTCTAGTACAGTTATTTAGACAACATTTAGATAAAATAAAATAGAATACATTAATTGAAGACCAGGGTTTCAGTCACAAGCGAATATATTACGTAAGTATTCTTTATGTATACTGTTATTGTTTATATGTTTGGTTTTTGTTTGTAACAGTGTGTGGCATAGTATCAAAACTGTTTTTGCAGCAAATAGTATCTGGTTGTGTCCCTTTGAACTTGCGATGAGTACAGACGATACATAGCGATGAATAGTTCCTGGGGTGGGAGGGGGGGGGGGCGCGAAAAAAAGGGGGGGGGGGGGGGCACGTGAATGTTTTGTTCTGGTTCTCTGCCAAGGGGTCAGCTACAATGGTTGCTCATTGCTCCACAGAAAAAATGTCCATGACTTCAACTCAAGACTAGAACCACAGTGTAGATAATACCAAGGAGTCTTCAACTTGGTATTGGCTGCTATAGAGCGAGAAGCTCAGAAGCTCTAGTTAACCAACAGCAACAACAAGCATATTCTTAACAATGTTGTCATATACATGTGAACAAACAAAGAGGGGAACTAGATTCATGTAAATATCAATTAGTAATAGAAAATAAACAGTAGAAAAGTCCAGGAAAAAGCAGCATTCTATAAACACGAAAATTATTTTATGCATTAATTCTTAGTCAATGGAAGTAAGAAAGAGAGATCTTATACACATCAGATATGACTTTTTACAGTTTCTTTGTTAAATAGAACCAATCTTAACATACGGAAGTAAATCATGGACAATTAGTAGGACAAGCACTAGAGGCCACAGAGAAGTGGTTTTACAGAAGAATGTTAAAAATACCATGGACAGCTAAAATTAGAAATAAGCATGTCTTGAAAAAGGTCAGTGTGCAAAGGAAGATTTATCCTCATGTCAGAAGGAAGTCATCCATTTTCTGTGCCCATGGTAACGAAAAGAAGAAAGCTGGAGTATATCTTGCCAGCAGGAAAGATCATCATCATCAAGAGGCAGGAAAGATAGAGGACAACACTGGACAGTTTAACATCATGGCACGGAAAGACGTCAACAACAGAACTGATAAATTGTACTGGAGACGGGAAGTTGTGGAGAGGCATGATCGCCAACGTCATCAGGCATGAAGATGAAGAACCAGAAATAGATACTTGGCAAATACTCGTAAGAAAGAAAGAAGAACACTAAACAACAGAAATGGGACAGAACTGATAGACTCCCCAGAGAATCAAAGCAGGGATCATCCGAAAGTTGCCGTCACCTCGTTGCCGGAATGACAAGGCATAAGTCAAGTCAACTCTGCCACTGGGTGACAGATGATGTCGATTCGATTTCCCTGTAAATATTGCTTCTGTTATTTTTATGTTGTCTGCTGCTCTAATTCTATCTTTCTGACTTATCTTCCTTATTTTATTTTATATAGTTGATGTCCTTAAATAGAAATTAGCTTTGATGACGGGAACAGTAGACTGGAGGCCGCCATGTTGCACAGATAGGCAACGTTTCGCTTCCAGTTTATTTTTTAAAATTTTATTTAAATGGCATTAGTGTTTGTCGGACATTATTATTTTTGACAATGTTTGAAACAGGGTTAGGATTTGGTTCAAGGTAGATGTCTGACAAAGCTTGAAACATGGTTAGGGTTTGGTTCAGGGTAGATGTTTGACAAAGCTTGAAACAGGGTTAGGATTTGGTTCAGGGTAGATGTTTGACAATGTTTGAAACAAGGTTAGGATTAGGTTCGGGGTAGATATTTGACAAAGCTTGAAACAGGGTTAGGATTTGGTTCAGGGTAGATGTTTGACAAAGCTTGAAACAGGGTTAGGATTTGGTTCCGGGTAGATGTTTGACAATGTTTGAAACAAGATTAGGATTAGGTTCGAGGTAGATGTTTGACAAAGCTTGAAACAGGGTTAGGATTTGGTTCAGGGTAGATGTTTGACAAAGCTTGAAATAGGGTTAGGATTTGGTTCAAGGTAGGTGTTTGACAAAGCTTGAAACAGGGTTAGGATAAGGTTCGGGGTAGATGTTTGACAAAGCTTGAAACAGGGTTGGGATTAGGTTCAAGTTAGCTGCTTGACAAAACGCGAAACTGGGTCGGGGTTAGGTTAAGGCTAACTGTTGGACAAAGCTCGAAACACGGTTGGGGTTAGGCCAAGATTAGCTGTAACATGCATATGGATAGTCACTCGGGCAACATGGTGGTCGCAGTCTACCGAAACTAGTTTAACAAAAAAATCTAACACATTCCTTTTCTATGAATATCCCTAAAATAATAATTTAGTTTTTTTTTTTCAGACATCGAATAAAATGTCACCATTGGCTTACCTGCTGGCTGCCTTATTATTAATACGCCTACCAACTTCCACCGATGCCCATGGACGATTGCTACAGCCTGCTTCTAGAATGTCGTCCTATCTGGCAGGGTATGGAACGCCTGTAAATTACAATGACCATGGGATGAACTGCGGCGGAAGACAGGTACGTTTCTTATGCTCGTACAGAGTTACTGATTATTGCAGATAGGCTGTCATTAATAAATCCAATGTACTAATAAAAGGTTCAGTCATATTGTATGGCCGTGAAACACGGTGAATAACAAAAGCAACAACTGATACTATAGACTTTTACAGATGAGTGCTTCCGTAGAATAGAATTACTAAAATGGAATGACAAGATGTGGAAATGATGAACATCTGCTTCAAAGTTGTCCAACATATGACGCGCAGAGAAAGCACATATGGCCGTCTGTGACGATATTCTAAATGCAATAGCTAAATTAAATAATACTATAGTGCATAAAGTCAAAAATAAGATAGAAAATAAAAATTGAGTCCAGCGTCTTCTTCATCCACGCCAGCCAGTATGCGGGTTTTTGATAAGCCTAATAGCCGAATGGAGGATACTGTATCTTCCTAATTCGTTCTTGAGATTAAATGTAACACTTTTGCAAGTTCAAGTCGTATTGCCAAGACGACTGAGTGATAGAATAAAAGAAAAGGAGGGGAGGGATGGAAAGACAGAACCTAGGGTACGCCGTCTCGCGTTGATTTCAAAAAAGCCAACTCGCGCGACATAGCCTTGGGCGATTTTCAAATTACGATACAAAAACTAAAAAATGTTCGTCAATTGGGCCACGCAGACAGCATTAGCTATAAAAAATGACGTAATTCTAACGGACTACGGACGATTCTCGTTTTTAGTTTGAAAATAGTTGTAAAAAGAAGTGAACAGGTGGCAATTTCTAGATTTGAACGACTAACATAGAAAAAAATATGGAATTATGAACTATAATACATAGGGCCATAAAAATTATATATTCGGATGCCTTATCATTTCCTGAGCAATAATATGGTGTCAGTTACACACTAGTACAATAAATAATCAAGATATTGGCAATAATACTAGGTATTATAGGACGGACTGACGAAAAAGGGTCAAGCCTGCTTATTTTTTTCATAGCATGTTTTGAAAAAAGCTTTTGGGGAAATAAGGACTAAAAGGTACCTGTAATTTGATTGGCTGTAGTTTAAAGGAAGGCGAGATAGTATTGGTTGACCTAAAACTAAAAATATATTTGCAGGAGTAAACACAGTAGTTTGGGATTTTGTTTTTTTTTAAAGTTTGATTCAAAATAAATGTGTGCATGGTCCCATTGGCCAATACATTATATATTATCGGAAACGTAGACTGCTCGTGGCCATTTTGAGAAAATTTTCTGATGAACACGGAGCGATGAGATCAGGCTTGTGCTTTTCAAACCAATAGAAAGCAGTCTGGACAGAAGGCAGATCTAAAGTGTGCCATAATTGTTTGCCAGTCATCGTTCGCTTGTGTATATTTCATTGAAATTTGTGGTAAGATTGACTTTATTAACATTTTATTTAAAATAAAGTTTGAATGTGAGATACTAACATACGACTGTAAGTAAGTGGGTCTATGGCAGACTTAGGCAGAGCCTAGAGATTGATCCATCATATGATAGACTATCAGAGCGGTGTAGAACTACAAGATTATATATGATTGTCATCAAGGAGCACAACACCTATCCTATTGTATGGAAAAAGATTACTGCTGGAATTGCAGAGGCGTTGTAACCATTAGGGGAGAGGAATACTGGTATACATTGTCACATCAAAGTATGATGGTGAAATAGGTTGTCATAAAGAGCTGACCCTATTCGTTTATTTGTACTGTGCCTGTAATTAATTGTGGAATATTATTGTATACTTGTTATAAAGAAGGACGCATAACCTTCTTATTTCAGGGTTTTTGGTACTGACATTAACGTAGTACCAAGCTCTTGGGAACTGATCGATTCCTGACACTGTTTGCATATTTCGGGCACATGCTGGATGCCATTGCCTTTCAAGAAGTGTAACAGATTGTCCAGCGAGCATATGTAAAGATCTACCGGTGTTATCCTTCGAAAATAAGTGCATGTTCGGCACCTGGAAGCTCAACCTCTAAGAACTATATACTGTAGTTTTACAATAAAGACTGTGCATATGAAATACAAAATTCCAAAAGTGTCAAACGAAAAAGAAATAAACAATAGGGTGTGATGTTAGCCAACAACCTACCATTATATACCAGTATTAACCTAAGTTAGAAAACTACAACTACACACTTATATTATAATAACATTTGTATTATGGACAGAAGATCCATTGTGTTATATAATTGATGTAAATAATTCTTTTGATTTCACTTTTGATTGTCAGTCCTGATTCAAAACAAACTAGAACCAGGACAATAAATTAAAAAAATTAACGTTTACCCAAAATTCAACCACTGACTTACTTAAGATAGTCTTTTAAAGTGTAGTTTGTATGTGATTGTCGTAGTACTGTTGTGTTGTGTTGGATAATAAAATAGTTGTTTATATGTTTAGTTTGTTAATGCAACATTACACTACATATTCATAACCCTAGACATTAAACGTAGTCATCATACATTCTAGTCAAGAATAAGTCTGAATGAGATCATAAAGGTGGTAGCAGAAAGGTACCCTGTAAACTTACCATAATATTTGTTAGATTCAGGGACCTTCACAGCTGACCTCATTCAGTAAACTAGAGTACATAACAGAAACACTTCTTTACATCAAATCCACCACATATATTGGGGTCTCGATCCAGGGATTTGAATTTCTCATAGCACCAGCTATAGTGGGTAGCTCGCTTCCTGGATTTGTAATTACCTGTAAAATAACACTAAAAGTATTCGTTTGTGGAATTTAAATAGAGGTTGAGCGATCAGTGCCTGTGGTTGTTGTTAGTCATAATTAGAAATTTGTCTAGTTAGAAATTTTAAAGGTTTGCATAGTACAGAATGGCTGATCTGGCAAAGTTTCGATCTGCTGCTGTGCAGACTGCTAAAGAAATGGGCATGGATGGGCCAGAGCTGGTCCAATATGTAACTTCAGAATGTGACAAGTATATTGAAAGGGAAGATAGGAAGTTAGCGGAAGAAAGAAAATTACAGTTACAAATTGAGACTGACAAAGACATTAAGAGGTTGCAGATTGAGGCTGACAAAGAGGCTAGGGCATTGGAGGTGGATAGGGAGGCGGAGATTAAAAGGCTCCAATTAGAAGAAAAAAGGCAGAAAGAGAAGAAAAAAGATTAGCTGCAGAAAGAGAAGAAAAGAGATTAGCTGCAGAAAGAGAAGAAAAGAGACTGGCTGCTGAAAGGGAGAAAGAAAAAAGGAGACTTGAGGGTGAAAGGGAGAAAGAAGAAAAGAGGTTGGAGGCTGACAAGGAAGACAAAAGACTCCAAAGGGAACATGAATTACGACTAAGGGAGGTGGAATTACAAGGCCATGCTCCTGAAAATAGTGCCAGCCCCTTTGCCTCAGATGCCACTGCTAGTCAGGGAGCCTCAACCTCAGCTATGGGGTTTCATTTAGACCATTTTGTTGAGAAAGACGATGATATAGAAAATTTTCTGGGTAGGTTTGAACTTTTGGCTACCACGTATGGGTTAGAGAGAGAAAGGTGAAGCCTAAAGTTATCCCAGGGTCTTAGGGGAACAGCTTATGAAGTTTTTGCCAAGATGAGCAGGGATGACAAAGACAATTATGACATGTTAAAGCAGGCTCTTTTGCGAAGGTATGAAAAGAATGGAGAATTTTATAGGAAAAAATTTAGAAATACCAAGCTACTTTCGGGTGAGACCTATCACCAGTTCTCTGCACGTTTAGAGACCTACTTGGAGAAATGGACTGCTCTGGGGAAAACCCAAGATCTTAAAGAAATGATCCTTATTGAGCAATTGAGAGAGTCCATGACTCCAGACTTGAGAACGTTTCTCATGGAACAAGGTGCAGAGAGGCTCGGTGAGTTACTCAATGTCGCAGAGAGGTATCAGGCAGCCCAAGCAGAGGTAGCTGGCACAAAAAAGAAACAGGTAGACAATTATAAGGCTCCACAAAACTCTAATAGATTTGACAACAAAGATCAGAGTAACAAAGGTAAGCAACATTTTGATAGGCCACGCAATGATTATAGAAATAAAAACCCACAATTCAATGAAAGGAAATATGATGACAGAAAACCTTTTCATAAAGGTAGATTATATTGTAAATGGTGTAAGATGGACAACCATAACACCGAAGTGTGTAAAAGGAAACCTCCTTCCTTCGCTGCAATGAAAACGGGGAGAAAGGGAGTAAAGGCCAACCCTACTAAACAGCAGGAGCCTTATCACCCTATAAAGACCAAGGTTATTATACGTTAACTTTAATATGCGTAAGTTTGACATGGGGCGCTTTCCATAGGTATAGCGTGAAATTACGTCATTGGCAATTAATGTGTTAAAAAGCAAGTTGTTTGTTTTTATGTTATTTGTACTCGATATTAGAATACAAATAAGTAAATTAAATTGATTTTAGTGTTAGCTGTCAAGCTTCAGTAGGACAGCATAACATGTTTCAATGGGAGATACATTTTCAGGTTTTGAAATATTTGAGGCAGTGATACAACGTATTTCAACGTACGGAAGTTTTACCGTATGCGTATAATACGTTTTTTATCGTCAAAAATACAATACGTATCATACGTACAGTCGAACATTGGTCTCGACCATGACCAGTTCTCAATTCAATCTTTTTTTGGACCAATAACGAAAACTCACAACGTTGTGTACACTCACAACAAACTGACTGATGACAACTCAAACTGCTCTTGCATCTCGCTAAAAACTCACCACAGTTACTCTGAGCTCTCAGTCAACTCACAACTACCAAATATAACCAGGCTCACACTGGTGCATCCATCATTAACAACGGTCTATCTTCTCAATACAAACACCCTTGACAGTAAGAAAAAGAAAAGTGGACGTGTTAAACTTATATCTTTTCTTCACTTGTTTTTCTAAATAGGTTCAGTGGAATCAGAATGGGGGTAAATGTGGTATCTGTGGTGACCCCTGGCCTGGACCCAGATACTACGAGCGACCTAATGGCGCCATGGTCCAGCATAACGTCATAACAGGCATTTATTTGGAGAATGAAATGATCAATATTATCTTACAAATTACAGTGGCCCACAAGGTACGTAGACGGGACTTAATGTACATAAACGATCTTTAAAAGTTGTATTATTTCGTTTTTTTGTCTCCATACATTTCCCAATGCAAAGGTCCTTTCGCCTTTTGAATTCTTGTTTTAATATCACTGTCTGTCCCTCCAACGGTGTCTTTATTGCTGCCAAAGTATATGTATGTTTCTACATCTTGTAATGGTGTTTTTTCGCAGTATAATTGATAAAGCGTGTTTTGTGTTGGGGTTGTGATGTTACTGCTTTCATCAGGTTATACTGGACACATAAAGGAATGGTCAACTCGTTCCGACACAGTGCTGACATCGAGTGAGAATGTATATGTAAAGGACGCGAATGTGTGTGAAGTTCTGTTGAGTTGACAAGTCACTCACTCAATCATAGTTAGAAATCAATAAAGGGTAGACTGCTGATGACGTTTCATGCTTTTAATAATGGACGTACACTCCGACATCACGATTACAGTCACTTGAACAGGTTGGCAAAAAATCATCGTATACTTGAAAAAATGGGTGACAATATCAGATGTGCATTTATGTGGCATGTAAATATAATGGAACGATAGTAGGCAAGCACTCAATATCCCGGTTGTCTATCGCCTCATGCTTCAACTGACTAATCGCGTCAGTTAAGGTGGATACATAATCATCAACAATGGTTCACTGTCAGAACCTTCTCCTGGCTAAGTTTCTCAAGCCGTAAATTCATCAAATGTTTATAGCAACAATGTTAAACCACAGTAGTGGATTTTCATAATATATAGATCTCTGTACCATCATCAGATAATAGGACCTTTTCTGTTCTCCGACGATGATCCGCTTAGAAAAGGCAGGATCCAAAATGGCTCTCATCCTTGAGCTTCGCTCACCCAGGATGAAGCATTATGAAGCAGAATTAATTCGTTATTCATACATAAATGTCCTCATTGGGCTTCTATACATTTCTGCTATCAATAAGGCTGGTTACATCAAGTAATCTAGTACTGCTAGATAACACGTCATCTTCATCTGTAGTCCACAATCCTAGATGTACGATAATACGTCTCCCATCTAGGCTTAGCAAAAAAGTTCAGCAAAAAAGGTTTTGGTTTTACCTGGCTTTAGGAAAACACACACAAGCGAATAACGCACGCCATTCCTTGGCGTTAATAATGAACATTAGGAGAATCTCTGATACTACAGTCATACAGAGAAACAATCTCCTTCCTAGAATAAATCACAGAGATCAATCTTCAGACATTCCAGTCGAACCAGCCCATAGCAGCGACGACATGACAGCCTTCTCTGTCTATATATCAAATCGACGCATGCCCAGAAAGCCTTTCACCCCAGAGTTCAGCTCACAAAATAGTCCGACATAGCAGTACAAAGATATAAGACCGAATCACCTTAAATAGTCAAGGAATAAATATAAATTCGGACCATAAACATTTTAAGCAACACCAATCTGTTTCTGGCCATACCAGACGAAAAATGACGTAAATCTAGTATTCATACGCCAGATTGAGACACAGGAAAAGATAACCCATATAACTGAATACAACATCGACCAATCAGGGTTCTGTCCCTTACTCTAAGAATCATTGATTCTCAAATAAATACTTTTCATCAGACAAATAGTTATTACTTTACATTTGTATGCCTACCAACAGTAATCTGTGCGTCACAAAAGAATATATGCGCAACAATAATCTTGTTAACGTTTCCTCCATTTATTCTCATTACAATCTTGTTTTCTTTTCCTGCATTTATTCTTATTGTCTTAGTTTTCTCCCTGTGTATTTTCAGACCCACGTGCTATGATCTGTTATCAGGTATTTTAATTTTGTCTTGCATCTGATTAAGGTTATGGGACAGAAGTGCCAAGTCATCAGCAAAATCCAGATCGCCAAACTGTTTAGTCAGAGTCCACTGGATTCCGTTTCTATTGGTTGAGGTCGATGTTTTCATAACCCAATCTATAGCCAATGGGAAGAGAAATAGTGATAAGTGGTATCCTTGTCGAACTCCACTTCTTATTCCAAACGGCTCTGTAAGTGTTCCTTCATGAAGAACTATGTATGTCATGTCTTTATAATGAAGTTAGTGATCTTCGGGTGAATTTCATAACGCTCATCAATTTCTAAATTGCTAAATGTCTTTTCTTAGTCCACAGACCCAGTGCGCTTTCTCTGTTCTACACATGTTAGACAACTTTGAAGCAGACATTCAATTGTGTGTCTGTTTATCTGTCTGTTTATCTGTCCGTTTATCTGTCTGTTTGGTTGGTTTTGGTTTGGTTTTAAAGATCATCTTCCTTGCTCACGGACAACTCCATCAATGCTCCGATTTCCTTCTTTAGATTATACAAAGAGGATCTCAGCACAGTGTACGAGCTCCGTAGCACCGGCGAGGATCCCAATATTTGTTAACAGGAATCTTACTTACTTACTTAGTCGTTCCTCTTCTACCGTGAGGTATAGAGGTTTGGAAGAGAGAGCGCCAGACTATCCTATCGGCTGTCTTCCTCCTGGCCTGGTTCCATTCTAGTCCTCGGTCCTTCAAAGATTGTCTAATGTTGTCCTCCCATCGGACTCTGGGTCGTCCTCGGGGTCTGGATCCTTGGCTCTTTGTTTCCCATGCGTGTCGTGGTAGCCGATCTTCTCCCATTCTGCAGACATGGCCAAACCATCTTAATTGGGACTGTTCTACTTGGGTCTGCAGGGGGTAGGATTTAAGGCCTTGACATATCGTCTGGTTGCGGACCATGTCTCTTCTTGTTACTTCAACCACCTTCCTCAGATACCTCATTTCTGAGGTTTGGATCTGGCTTTTATGGGTTGTAGTCATTGCCCATGACTCGCATCCATATGTCAAGACTGGGACATAGGTGGAGCGGTATACAGCCATCTTCGTTTTCTTACCAACCTTTCTCTTGCTGGGGAATCCTCGATTTATGGCCTGAAAAAGTCTCCCAGCTGCTGCTTTTCGAGTGGCCAACTCTTCTTTGATGCCTCCCTCCACTCTATATATGTTTGTGTGGTCGATAGATTTCCTAATTTAATAATTTTTCCAGGGCAGCGGTCGTTTGGCCTATTACTTGCGATTTCCAACTTCAGAGGAATTTTTAACGTGTAACTTACACACGGGACCTCCTATTTTTTCGCCCTTATCCGAGGAGACTAGACATTCGATCTTACCACAAAGGAGATCAGGGGGGAGTATGACATCATTAGGACCACTGGTTCTGAACAAAAATTATATGAATTATATTCCCTCTACCTGGAGCAAACCCGGTACCTTTAGAATTAGGGGCGGTCGCTATACCTCTTAACCACTCTGACCCCCGGTCAAACCGTGCATCATTATCATGATTATCCTTACACTTCAGCCCCCCCAGCATATGTGTTCATCACATTCATATCAAGCCTTCCTGTCCTGTACCATCCGTTATTGCATATTTCTATGTTTTCATTATCCCATTAATGTGTGTCTCCATTTCTCTTCTCTACGTGTTCCTCTACCTCTGTTGAGCATTCGGATTGGGTAAGCGGTCAGAAAATGGATAGACGACTCGTCTGCTCGGGAGTTAGGGAAGGCAAAGGCAGCGAAAAATGGAGCTGGTGACCCACTTCATTAAAAAAAAAAAACACCAGACGTAATTATGATAAAAACATCTCGGCAAATTAAACAGTAATAATGGAATGAAAGCTGCAAACAATAAACATACTAATGTTAAGATTGCTTTATTTTTTTTTTTTTTTTGTCCAGGGATGGCACGAGTTTCGGATCTGTGACGTCGCAACGTGCGGCGGCGTAGAGGCAACACAGGAATGTCTGAACAGGACGCTGCTAGCAGACGAGAATGGGGTGACTCGATTCACCGAGGGAACGACAGTAGCCGGGCATTTCGAATTTCCTCTCGTCTTGCCGGAGGGGTTAACCTGCAAGCAGTGCGTCATTCAGTGGAAGTGGAAATGCGGTAGGTTACAATGTTTGTCGTTACTTTTGCTTTATTTCAGGGGTAGGCAACCAGTCGATCCCGATTTACCGCTAGATCTCAGTAAATTATTTGGTAGATCTTTAAATACTGCGGAGGAAAACAAGAATTTTTAAAGTAGGGACATTTCGGATTAGAACTCCCCTGCCAGCATTTAAAATTGTGATCTCCCCGGAATCAAAGGTACTTTTTCCACATTCTCAATGAAAACCCTCGAGATTGCTACTAAAATATATTCGTGAACTGCATGAAATAGGAACGTGATCTTTTCTTTATAAGGTTCATCATCACTCCCACTTCCCCCCTCACCGGCTCAAAATCACACGAGCATATATATATATATATATATATATATATATATATATATATATATATATATATATATATATATATATATATATATATATATATATATATATATATATATATATATATATATATATATATATATATATATATATAAAGTAGATCTTTAGAGGGTTCAGAGTTACTAAAGTAGATCACAAAAGCTCAGGGGTTGTGCTTTATTCTATGCATTTAAGTTCCATGTGGAGTATAGGCCTTCAACCAGATCTAACCATTCTTTCCTGTCGTTAGCGTTCTTTTAAAGTTCTTTTTTCCGTTCTCCTCGTATCTGTCTCAAATTCTCACTTTATTGTTTTGTCAGCTGTTCTTTTTTTCTACTGTAAGGTCTCTGGGCTATGATGAGTTCTGTTGTTAAGGACGTTCGTAACTCAGTGGTGTACGTAAGTCGGAATGTGTACGTCCGGTAAATGGGCATAGTTTTAACCAACAAAACATCAGTTAAAATTATGCTGCAGAAAAATTACTGAAAAATTCCAGAAGCTTATTAATAATGGCAATGTTGCAAAATACATTAAATTACAAAACACAAACAGTTCAATCTAAAAAGTTAATATCTGGGTGTATCTACCCTACGTGAGCAGTGGCGTACCAAGAGTTTTTGGCGCCCGGGGCGAGCCAGGAAAAATACCCCTCGGTCACCGTCAGATAAAATACATCCTCATTTTGTAGACAAATCAAAAGGAAATTTAAGGACTATATGTAGCACTGTCGTGAATTTAGAATTATATTAAGAACAACAGCATGAATTACTTGGAACATATGAAATTTAAAATTTAAACACACACAATAGAAAAAAACTGCTATTTTTAATAAGCTTTCTGTTAACAGTTAAAACAGTATACTGTAGATATCTATATTGCTACTGTAGATTGATCTTTCGCACCTTCGTTCCAGCAAATTGATCAGTTATGTGATCAGAATCAACATGAAAATGATAGAATCGGTTGAGTAAGACAAGGTTCGGAGCTTCTTAATAAGACACAAATGGTGGCAGAAACATGACTTGACTTTTTGGCGCTCCGTGCTGAGGAGTATGGGGCGGCCGCCCCTACTACCTCCCCCCCCCCCTCCTCCATGCTACTGTACGTGAAACAATGGTGAACGTTTAAGGATCGTTTATGTTAACGGTTTTGTTCATGACGTTTATGCCGATTGTCTGCTAATAAACATTATCACGTCTGTTTTGTTTAGGCAACGATTATGGATGCTTTCCCAATGGACCTTGCTGCACAGGATGCGGAGACAGACAGGAGGAGTTCTACGGATGCTCAGACGTGACTATCAATTCAAGAAACACACGCTTTACCAGCACTCCAAATCCAACATCATTAACGACGGAAACAACTACTTCATCTCCAACGCCTACGGCAACGACATTCACCCTCTCTCCAGACACTACCACACGCACTACACGCTCACCCACAACATCTACGTCTTCATCAATTCAGCCTCAAAGACAAACATACCCCCCAACCACACAAGTACCAACCACTGTTGCACAGACAACGACGACTACAACACCAACGACAACAAGAACAACAACAAAATCACCAGAATATAATGGGAATAACTTTCTTTTGGACATCGCTAAGAAATACTCAAGCAATTATACCAACAATAACAGTATTAAATATTCTAGTAACAATAACCCCAACAACCCCAGCAGCTATAACAAAGCCGCAGATGAAGCATTTATAAACATGGTATTAGGTCATGGGGCTGCTACTGTTCCCAAAGGCAGTCTGGCAGTCCCAGTGCCTATAGTACGAAGCGCTTCATCATCTGCAGACAACGAAAATGCAATGGCAGTTCCAGATAAGGACGCCAAAGACAGACTGTGTGCAGCATGCAAATACACTTGCCGGTTTGATATGTGCCACACCTATTGCCCTGATATATGCTAAAATTAACTGAGCTGAGATTTATCATATAATTTCTTTATCTTTCAGCTCTTCAATATATTCACGAAAAACAGGTATGGAGTCATTTTTTACATTTTAACGATACTACAAATACACGGGACGTTTCGGGTGTTTCCATGTATTTGCAATATCGTTCAATTGTAAAACTGACTCCAAACATTTTTTTGTTTTAAACTAACTTCCAGTTTTGCAGCAGGCGCTTGTATTATTTTCAGTAAATTCGCCCCAATCCGTCCTGTCCTGTACCATCCATTCAAGGTTTTTTTTATGTCTTCAATTAATTTCTTCGTATGTTTTTCGGCCTTCTTTTTCTCTACTCTTGGTGATTCCAGAAGTCTAGAACAAGGAATTAAATCATCCTTGTTCGTTAAGTGTTCGAACATTCCAGTTGCCCAAATCTGGACATTGTTTCTAGAAGGGGAAAAAGTACGTCAGCGGCACATACTCCTTCTGGATTTCTCAGCGTTTTTTTCATAAACCTCCATCTTGGATGGCTAAGAAATGACTGGTCATAAAATAGTCTGTTGCTGTGACCAAACGTTGCTAACCATATTACTTATTTACTTACTTAGTCGTTCATCTTCTACCCAGGGGTGTAGAGATTTGCCAAAGTGAACGCCATACTATCCTATTGGCTGTCTTCCTCCTAACCTCGTTCCTGTTTAGTCCTCGGTCCTTCAGAGATTGTCTAATGTTGTCCTCCAATCGAACTGGATCCCTGGCTCTTAGTTTATAACAGCCAATCTTCTCCCATTCTGCAGACTTGGCCAAACCATCGTATATGGGGCTGTTCTACTCAAGTCTGCATGGCCCACGTCGTAAAAAACCTTATATGTTAAAGTCTCTAACACTTCAATCCCCTAAGGCAATTTCTGCTATGGGACTACCCTTTACCTTTAGGAGACACCTAAATCCTAAACCTAACCATAAACCCTAATCTTAAGCCTAGCTACGTGAGCGACTTATTTGGATGACATTGATTTATGTCCCACATTTCATCATTTCAACAACAATTTGATTATTGAATTTTGAGCATTCAGAAATGTTAAATTTTGTTCCCGCGTTAGGGACGTTAGAAAAAAAATATTGGTAGATAAAAATGGCTATACAAGAATGTTAGTGGTCAACTTTAAAACGTCTTTTTCGGAACATGAAAGGATCACGTGATGTTATTACGGGAGCAGTGATGTGAGGGGACAAAAATATTTTTAAACACGAGTTTTGAAAATTGTCAATTCTTAACAAGATGAGTGGGACTTCGTGTAGAAAAGTAAAATCTATTATAACTATTTGTAAATAGTATGATATCATAATTCCGTTCAATATTTATCATCATCAGTATAATCATCATTATCTCATCATCATCATTATCATCAACATCGTCATCATTACCATTTTCCTTTGCGCTCCTTACGGAGCATGGCGCCATCACTACAGCTAGTCCCCTTACAGGAAGCCTGCACCAAGCAGTCACATGCTCTTGTTGTGGTGTTTTATGTGGCAGTTTGTTTGACATGATGAGGTTGCCAGCCGCAGACACACAACCTCATATTAGTGGCCTTGTACGACATGCCTGATGATGCAGTTGTTCTATTATGTCTTTGTTTCTTCATAGCCCCCCCCCCCCCCCCGGGGAGAACTACATGGGCCATTTATTATTGCTCAAACGGATTGTACATAGTAAATGATTTTCGTTTAATAAGGCCTTTGCAAAGTTGAGTGACTGACATCCATAATTCTCAGTGGCGTTTCTAGAATGTTTTTCCCCTTGTCAGGTGCGCTAATCATGTGGGGCGTCTATTCTGGTTTGCTCAGTCTCGGAAAGCATCCCCCCCCCCCCCCCCCCCCCACCCCCCTTGATAAACAGCTTAATTATTGTACATTTCTAAATAGTACTTAGTATACAATTTTAAAGGTGAATAAACAATTTTCAAAAATGAGTATGCAATTACACGTGCCAAAACACAGCATAAGTTATGATCTACGTAGTAAATACTAGAAAAATTGCCAGATGGCGCCGGACCCGGAAATCCCCCTCTGTTGATACGCCACTGATAATTCAGCTCATTTGAGATAGTAAAATATATAGTATTTAATGAAAATAAACATACAAGAAATGTTGCCTGATACAAAGAAAAGGTTAATGTTGTATTATAACACTGATATTGTATCTGTTAATTTATGTTTACACCTGGTTCAAATATGAAGCTTTATTTAACCGTGCTGTCAATGATTTTTTTTTTTTTTAATGACGGAGTGAAAATGAGAGAGACAAAGAAAAATACTATACATGTGTATGTGTTGAGAGAGCGAGAGAGACCAAGAGACTATTAAAAATATTAAGAATATAATTAATTAACCATGCACTATTGTAAAATAAAATCTCAGATATAAATAAGTTGCGAATTTTTCTTCACATGCATGTCTGTTGTTATGTTTTGAAAAAAGCGCAAAAGGTTGTACGCTGGTTATTATTGTTAAACAGAAACGACATCAATACACTCCGGGCAAACCCATAAGTGCTCAGTCTCCCTCAGTATATGTCGAAGAGTGTGAATACTAACTGTTCCTGTAGCTCGCTGGTTGTATACACGATGGATGCGTCCTCTCATACGTCCATCTCTACTAGCCTTACGTTTGATGCCAAATTACAACAGTCTTAACCTTGATGACTGATCTATTGCAGCGTCATTCTCTAACAGGTGACCATAAATTGTTCCCAGCATCTCGCCCTTATCCATATCCAGTGTCCCCACTGTGGGTGCCTCTTGATGCTAGTCTCTCACTACCGCATACCCCTGCATGACAAGGACAGTAGATCCACACCAGCTCATGCAGATTCGAAGCTTCTATGAAAGTTTTTCATTCATGTGTTAGCCAACCATTTTGAACATTTCGAAGCATGGACTAAGAGTCTGACACAATGATTGCTTTCTAAATTGAAGTTTCAGTTAGCCACCTTATAGCTGCAGTAGCTGCCTCTACCTCCATTCTCATGCTGGAAGTTGTTATCTTGTAAGCCCCACTGCGTTCGGCGACGATTCTGCCCTTTACCCTAGCAGAGGACCCCCCCAACCTGATTTCTCACCATGGATTACAGACCCATTAGTAGCAGCAATGGCATCATTATCCCCGGCATGCTCATGTATCTGGTGAGTGAGCCTAAGTGTAAGCCATAACATGTGTTCTGGCAGAAGTATTGACGAGTTTAATTTGAGATAAAGACTTTTTTGGAAAGCAAGAAGCATTTACTACAATGGCGTCCATAAAAGCTCTGGAAGCGCCGCTTCCCTTAAAACCTATATTTGTATTTAATAAGATGTGATCAAAAGGTAATAATAGTCAGTCAAACTGACTATGGGAATTGTAGCGAAAGGTTTTCCTATTATGATAATAGTGGTAGAGCAGAAGTAGAATCTCTCTCCAGAAAGTATGAAGTTCCAGTGCCCGAGAAGTACACTGGTATCACAAGTGAGTTACAGCTGTGAATACTCTGAGCTGGACCATAGATTTAGGCTTCAGAAGTATAAGTTGCTACTTTCGCTATCGTAACCCTATGTGATAATATAATTAAATTTGAAAAGGTAACTCAACATTTAACAGTTAAAAATTTAACAAGTCAAATGAGTACAATTATCCAATTTATTATTGTCGTGAAATATTCTAATCCACATATATAAATTAAAACGTAAATGTAAAGCCTAACAAATAACTTCAATAAAAGGAAAGAAGAATGGTAAAGAACAGTGCTGTCACAATGACTGTACTCGAAATCCCCCTTGTTTTCTCCTTCGTCTGCAAATTGTAACGTTTCACGTTGATAGTAAAAGCCTTCTGCAGCATACACGCGTTTCCCCAACACAATAAAATGTGTACTCCATTTCTAAGAAAAACCTTGAGATACGCAAATTGACCTAGATTTAAAATTCCATTCATGTCATTTTATACACTACGTTACCAAAAAAAACAAAACGAAAGACAGATGGACTAAAGATAGAAAGAAAGGGAGGGGCTGAAAGCCGGAGTATGACAGTACAGCAGACACCCTAAAGTTTGGAAGTGAGGAGGTGGTAACAGCACGACTATCCTAGAAGAAAATGCATATTGGCTCCATTAAATATATATATTTGGGTTCCTTAGGACTTGCTGACAAATAATATGTTGAGTGTTACGCAAATAGTCTAGGAATTGACAAATTATAGCCAAAAGAAAATAGTGAGGGTGTCAGACAACACCCAAATCAGAATCGCTCAGTGGCAGATTTTCAACACACCATTATACGGGAAATAGGCTGACATGTTACCTCCTATTTGATTGGCGGAAAGTAAATGTAAGGCTAAACACGATTAGTCGGACTATAAATACTACTACTTTGTTGTTAGGGGAAACGTGAGTAGGAGTACTTTTTTTGAAAAGCTGTGTAAACATGGCACGATTGGTTAGACCTGCCAATATAGTCAATTGGAGGCGTCAGGTCACCACCACATTTGCAAATAAACTTACTACAGAACCAGTGCGTTGAGCACCAGTGCATATTTTTCTAAATAAAAGCCTGGGACATCGGCAGATCGAAATTGTGTTATATTCAGTGCCAGTCAACGTAATTCTGTATTATTTCCATGAATTGTGGTAAGCTTGAAATATTTGATATCTTTTTAATGAAAATTGAATGTAAATTGATAATTTATGTCTGTATATATGTGTGGTTCAGTAGCGAACATGAGGTAAAGCCTATATAGTGCTCCAGCCTGAACAGAAGGTGTCGGAGGAAAGTAAAACTACATGGAATTGCTAAACAGTACACTGACACCTATTTTATTGACTAGAAAGAAATAATGCTGGAATTGCAGAGGCGTAATAACCATTAGGGAGGAATATACTGGTGAAAATTGTTTCAGATGAAGATAGCAGTTGGCCTACCGCTCTGAACTCAGTGTTTGTTATGTATTGTGCTCAGTGTAGAAATAGAGTATAAATTAGTTCTGAAGTAGGAGGTACAACCTTCTTGTTTCAGGGACCGTGGTCTTAAAGCTATTGAGCAGCACCTGGTCGGAGCTTTGCTGAATCCAGAGGCGGACAGCATACTCCTTGGTCCATATAGCAAACAGTGAGGTGTCTCCAGAACACAGGGAGGCTATCAAGCAGAGGAGTCTTTTCCTGCCGCCATCACGAAAGATAAACCTATGTGGCCAGCGGAGCTCAACATTATGTAACCCCATCTTAAACTGACATTGTATAAAAATAAGAGGGGAAATTAATTGTTTTAATGAACGGAACTGAGAACATCTCCAATACTAGTTCCAACAGAAACAAACACGTGAAGTCATGATGACAAATAACAACATAGCTTGAAAAAACAAAACCAGTATTACCTCATATTACTACTACACAACTGACACACATAGGATAATATTAATAAAATATGTCACTACAAGATTCATATTGATAAATTCTGTACATATAACTTGTAATTAAAATTGATTGTGATTCCTGGTTCACTTTGTATTTGAATCAGGACACATATATATTAGTGACAGTAATTAATACATATTTATATTTGAAAATTTACGAGTGCCTCATTTAAGAATAGTCTTATAGAGTGTTAAATGTGTGTGAGTGTCACAGTGTTGTCACGTGTGGTGGAATAAATTAAATTGTTTATCTGTCTGTTGTTGTTGTGACTTACACTTCATCATATACATACCCTAGACATTCAACGTAGTCATCACAATATTCCAGAATAATTCTGACTGAGGTATAAATATGTGGTAGCAAGTAAGGTCATCTGTAATACACTACCCTTATTAGATACAGATACCTTCACAGCTGATCTCAGTCAGTACACTAAGTCCCCTATAAATATTTATAATATCCCACTTTACCACAATTATGTACATCTATATATTCTTGTAATGATAAATGGGTGTTGGAAGATGATAAAATGTATGATTATTTACAGTTACAAATTAAAATAACTAATAGAAAAAGTCTTGGATTTATCTTCCACTGAATTTACAACAAAAGGATTGTCACATTATCTCTTGCCATCTAGTTGTCATCATTAGACAGTCGTTTTAGAAACTGCTCACAGGATTTGTTGGATGGATACAAAGAAACTCAACTTTAACCACGTCTGCTCGAGGTTCCTCCGACACACTGGAGTACGGAAGACTTTCCTTCAGCCCGCCCTATAACTACGGGGGACTAAGGTGTTGAAGTTTGGTTGACCTCTAGGCTTCAGTGAGCTGGATCAACTTCTTCAAGTCTTTAGTTTCTCGATCAGGAATGATCATAAACATTGATCATAAAAACATACCCTCTTAAGATCTATAAGCTCACGGTGAGATTATTTTGGTTGAAGTTAATCTGCCCTGCATGCAGCGTGAAAAAATAACTTTTCTTGCAGATACTGTCTTCCAGTTTCTCACTTTGGCTTCTGGATTTGGTGTGTGTGATTTTCAACGCGTCCCTCTGTCCTTATATTTCAGTCTCTCGCGCGTACGAGAAGGCACCTCTAAAAGTCCCAACAGATTTTCGTTTCATCTCCTGGTTTGAGGCTATTTGAAGCAATCTGTGTTTTTCCTGTACTTGTTTTTTTCTTCTGTTCACTACACACTTATATTCTTCCGTCCTTTCTATGTATCATTTCCTTTTCCCCATATGAGGCTTTCATTACATATAAGTTTTATACAAATCCGTTGAGGCTTGTTAGTGTAATAAATTTTTAAAGATTATTAGCTAACTTTTAGCTGATGTGATGAAGGTGAAAAATATTAATTATCTTTAAAACTATTTATATTTGAATAATATCCTTTTGGATATAATTCCTAGTCTATCTCCTTTGTTGAATTATTTTTATTTAATATTATTCCAATCGGGCGTTCTCCGGTAGTTAATAATTTAATGTCCAGTAAATGCAAACTTTGAAAGTCCGCCATTCATTCTTATTAGCTATTTCATCATTCTTCGGTACTACTGTATGGCTTTTAACCGTAATTCACATTTCCCGTCTACTACAAATTTCAAAGAAAGACCGCCGCGCTGACCTTGCGCTGGTGTGTGTGTGTGGGAGTCGCGCTACACATTTTTTTATTTCCACAACAAAGCAAGAGGAACCAAATTTCGCTACAGAGTCCTCTTCTTCAAAACAGTGCATGCACAGTTAACTTTTTGGTAACTCATGCTGCAGTTTCTCCTTACTTTTCTGTTTTTCTATATCTCCTTTGATAGGATGACGACTTAAAAAATCGGGTCCAAGATTGTCCCGTCCTGGAATGTATCTCACATTGAACGAATATGGAGATAACAGTAAACTCCACCTTAAAAGTCGTGAATTTAATTTTTTAGACACTGCTAAAAACATCAAAGGCTGGTGATCACTTTCCACAATGAAGTGTTTCCCGTCAAGAAAAGGGGCGAATTTGTTGATCGACCAGACCAAAGCGAGGCATTCACGTTCAACGGTAGAATAATTTCTTTCAGCTGTATTTAACTTTCTACTGGCAAACGCTACTGGTAGAAGCATATGTGGCGGTGTGTCTGCCCGCTGTAGTAATGTTGCTCCGATGCCTACATTGCTAGCATCCGTTTTCTCTACATTCTTTGGGTCCGGAGACATTTGCCCTGTAGAGATAGTGTGACCTAAAAATTCCAATGTCTCACATCCAATATGACACTTAGTTGGGCGTGCTGTCAATCCCGTTTCTCTCAATCTACCTAACAACATGGAGAGTGCTACTATGTGTTCCTCGAACGTAGTGATAGCAATCAGAATATCATCCATGAAGTTGGTGATATGAGGATTTTGTAATGGTTCCAACAATTTCCTCATCATTCTGGTGAAGATACTTGGAGCATTCTTTAAACCAAATGGGAGTACATTGAACTCGTAATGTCCATCCGGTGTACTAAAGGCTAACAGTTTCCTAACTTCTGGTTTTACTGGTATTTGGTAGTATCCCTTGCTTAGATCTACTTTTGAAAAATACCGAGCCTTACTCAATGTAGCAAACAACTGATTGGTGTCAGGTAATGGGGTCTACCTGAGATTCAGTGATAGCATTTAGTTTCCTATAATCAATGCATAACCTGTGTTCACCACTAGGTTTCCTTAATAGCACCACACTTGAGCTGTAGGGAGATTCAGACTTTGAAATAATTTTCTCTTTTAAGAGATAGTCAATCTCATCCTTGAGTGCCTGTCCTTTAGCATAAGGTATAGGGTATGTCCGCATACAAACTGGTGTAGGGTCAGTAATCGTCATGTCATACTCTAACAGATTAGTACACCCCGGCTTATCTGTGAGTACCTCAGCATGGATTTCTAACACCTCCTGAACCTTTTTCCTCTGCTCAAGAGTTAAATGTTCACTCACATTAACCTGAGCATAGCTTTCCGTAGTTGTTAGGGGGTATTCCATGGAGGAAATTGGTTCATCCTGCATTTCTGTTGCAATGGCCAGGGTCATGATATGTGCAACTTCTGATGCTTCCCTGTCATAATACTTTTTAAGAAGGTTGACATGATACACCTTCTCCTTTCCTTTCTTGTCAATCTTATAGTTGGTCCGGGAAAGTTTTTCCAATATGACGTAGGGACCCTGCCATCCAATTTGCAATTTATTATTGCTGCTGGGCAACAGTAACAGAACCTTTTCTCCCACCTCAAGTTCCCTATCTTTTGCTGTTTTATTATAGTAAGCAGCCTGCTTCCTCCTGGCCTGTCTCAAGTTGTCATTTGCCAGTTTCCAACTTGTTTTCAATCGAGATGTCAACTCGTTGACGTATTGGTATGAAGAAGTCACGGTTTCTTCTGCTTTTTCATCAGTCCATGTCCGCAACAATGCTTCCAGTGGACCTTTGATTGGTCGTCCAAACAACAATGTAGCTGGAGCCAATCCTGTGGAGTTATGTGGGACTTCTCTATAGGCAAATAGTGCTGAGGGTAAGTAGGTATCCCAAGTTTCAGGTTTATCACTAGCCAACTTTCTAAGGATTGAAATGAGCGTGCCATTGAACCGCTCTACTTGACCATTCCCTTGGGCGTGGTACGGGCTACAGTGATAATGTCTAGCTTGAAATAACCTGAATACTTCTTGTGTTAGCTCTCCCCTAAACTGAGAACCATTGTCAGTCAATATTTGATGTGGGAAACCTAATCGGGTGAATATTGTTAACAGTGCCTCTGCCACATGTTTCGAATCTATCGATGACATTGCTACTGCCTCTCCCCACATAGAGCAAGTATCGACCAAGGTTAAGATATATGCATTTCTCTTCTTGGTCCTACTGAGGGGGTCCAACAATATCCACGGCAACACGTTCGAAGGGCGTTCCCATGATGGGCATTTCTCCCAGTGTTGCTGGTGCAGTCCTATGTTTAGGAGCTACTCTTTGGCATTCTGGACAGGATCTCACATACCTCTTTATGTCCTTTGTGATCCCTGGCCAAAAGTAGTGACAGGCTATCCGTTGTCCAGTGGCCCCTATTCCCATATGTCCACTGAAGGGTATAGCATGTCCTAGCTTCATAACCTTCTCCCTGTATGATTTTGGCACTACAAGCTGTCCATGTCCTTTTGGTCCTGTTCCAGCTTTTCTATATAGTAGGCCATTTTTCATATATAAGTCTCCTTTCTCTGGAGGGTTATGGCTTTTAGGTAATTTGCCAAAGCAAGGCTTCAATGTACTGTCAGCAGTTTGAGCCTTTCTCATCTCTTCTGGATGAGTATTTATGATAGTGTCCTCCTCTTTCTTAGAGCTTGCCCTGGTCTGGACTGTTGCCATCACTATGGGTCTTATAGGTTCTCCTAGAAAGACATATCTACATCCCAGTATTAATGGGTAGATAGGGTTGTCCATCACTGCTGCTTTGATCTCTCCTTCCACATAGCGAGATCTTATGTTGATACGGGCTATGGGCAGTGTCATGGTTCCTGCTCCCTTGACTGGTCCTCTGATTTCCACTGTTTCTGTGGTTATCTGTTCCGGACTCACCAGAGAAGAGCACACTACTGAGTCAAAGTCCAAGCCTGTATCATATAAGCACAGTACTTGGGTGCCATTCAAGGTCACTTCCTCACAGACAGGGGGATGATGGAGGTCCTTCTGACTATCTGCCAGGTCCTTCCTTCCCTTGTTCTCTGTTGTAAGGCATGCAGCGTGATGAGGAGGGTTTTTCTGTCTGCATTCCGCAGTATTGTGGTTACTCATTTGGCAAGATTTACACCACTTTTCTTCCTTTCTTGGAGGTTTCTTTTCTGATCCTAGAGGGTTTTTGTCTTTATAATCAGTTCTGTGTTTGTTCTTGTTGGAATTGTCCCTGTGTTCATAGTTGGTAAAGTTTTGTGAAGGTTTGAAGTTCTCACCCTGCTTCTTCTTATTTCCTGACACTTCTGACTGAGCTGCTTGATATCTTTCAGCCATGGTTAAAATATCGTCCAATCTCTCAGCTCCTTGCTCCATAAGAAATTTTCTCATTTCCTGAGGCATGGATTCTCTCAGTTGTTCCATCATGACCATTTCTTTTATATCTTGACATTTTCCTAAGCTAATCCATTTTGTCAGATAAGTTTCCAATCTGGCAGAAAACTGGTGATAGTTTTCTCCTGGAAGTAGCTTAGCAGTTCGGAATCTCTTTCTATAAGATTTAGAATTCTTTTCGTACCTGACCAGTAAAGCTTGTTTTAAGATTTCATAATCTTCCTGGTCTTCTTTTGAGAGTTTTAAATAAACATCGTATGAAACTCCCCTCAACCCCTGAGATAGCTTAAGGCTCCATTTTTCCTTTTCCAATCCATAGGTAGAGGCCAGTCTCTCATATCTATCCAGGTATGACTCAATGGCGTCCTCCTTCTCAATAAATGGATCCAGGTGGAAACTCATGGCTCCATTTGCTGTGCTGTGGTTGGAGCTCTCAGAGTGAGGTGAGCTAGCACCATGATTGCTAGCTGCTCCCTGGAGTTCAAGTTCCTTTAAACTTAACTCATGAGCTCTTTGTAACCTTCTTTCTTCAGCTTCAGCCTCAACTTCAAATCTTTTGGCTTCTCTTTCTGCTTCTAACCTTTTGGCTTCTCTCTCTGCTTCCATTCTTTTGGCTTCTCTTTCTGCCTCTAATTTCTTAGCTTCAGCCTCAACTTCCATTCTTTTAGTCTCTCTTTCAGCTTCAGCTTCCATTCTTTTAGTCTCTCTATCTAAATATTTATCCACTTCAGTTGTGATATGTCGAATTAGAGCATCTCCTGTCATACCCAAGTCTTTTCCTTCCTGCATAATCGCATCTCTAAACTTCACCAATTCAGCCATGATGCTTACTTACCAGAGGGTATATAATTTTATCTTCACTAACCAACTAACTTAATTAAAATCAATTAATTACTTTGAACAAGACAAATCCTTAAAACCTTGTGAGCGTTTCCTATTTCCTTCGTACTCAATGGTACTACTATTACGAAAAAAAAATTCTATGTTTTAGAATTTTTTCAAAAAAAATTTATTTTTACCAACTATTTGTGGCTCAAGATAGAAGAATACATAGATAGTGGCTCAGGATAAAAAAAATAATATCCCGCAAAAGAGCCCCCAGTGTAGCGAAAGGTTTTCCTATTATGATAATAGTGGTAGAGCAGAAGTAGAATCTCTCTCCAGAAAGTATGAAGTTCCAGTGCCTGAGAAGTACACTGGTATCACAAGTGAGTTACAGCTGTGAATACTCTGAGCTGGACCATAGATTTAGGCTTCAGAAGTATAAGTTGCTACTTTCGCTATCGTAACCCTATGTGATAATATAATTAAATTTGAAAAGGTAACTCAAAATTTAACAGTTAAAAATTTAACAAGTCAAATGAGTACAATTATCCAATTTATTATGTACATCTATATATTCTTGTAATGATAAATGGGTGTGGGAAGATGGTAAAATGTATGATTATTTACAGTTACAAATTAAAATAACTAATAGAAAAAGTCTTGGATTTATCTTCCACTGAATTTACAACAAAAGGATTGTCACATTATCTCTTGCCATCTAGTTGTCATCATTAGACAGTCGTTTTAGAAACTGCTCACAGGATTTGTTGGATGGATACAAAGAAACTCAACTTTAGCCACGTCTGCTCGAGGTTCCTCCGACACACTGGAGTACGGAAGACTTTCCTTCAGCCCGCCCTATAACTACGGGGGACTAAGGTGTTGAAGTTTGGTTGACCTCTAGGCTTCAGTGAGCTGGATCAACTTCTTCAAGTCTTTAGTTTCTCGATCAGGAATGATCATAAACATTGATCATAAAAACATACCCTCTTAGGATCTATAAGCTCACGGTGAGATTATTTTGGTTGAAGTTAATCTGCCCTGCATGCAGCGTGAAAAAATAACTTTTCTTGCAGATACTGTCTTCCAGTTTCTCACTTTGGCTTCTGGATTTGGTGTGTGTGATTTTCAACGCGTCCCTCTGTCCTTATATTTCAGTCTCTCGCGCGTACGAGAAAGCACCTCTAAAAGTCCCAAAAGATTTTCGTTTCATCTCCTGGTTTGGCTATTTGAAGCAATCTGTGTTTTTCCTGTACTTGTTTTTTTTCTTCTGTTCACTACACACTTATATTCTTCCGTCCTTTCTATGTATCATTTCCTTTTCCCCATATGAGGCTTTCATTACATATAAGTTTTATACAAATCCGTTGAGGCTTGTTAGTGTAATAAATTTTTAAAGATTATTAGCTAACTTTTAGCCGATGTGATGAAGGTGAAAAATATTAATTATCTTTAAAACTATTTATATTTGAATAATATCCCTTTGGATATAATTCCTAGTCTATCTCCTTTGTTGAATTATTTTTATTTAATATTATTCCAACCGGGCGTTCTCCGGTAGTTAATAATTTAATGTCCAGTAAATGCAAACTTTGAAAGTCCGCCATTCATTCTTATTAGCTATTTCATCATTCTTCGGTAATACTGTATGGCTTTTAACCGTAATTCACATTTCCCGTCTACTACAAACTTCAAAGAAAGACCGCCGCGCTGACCTTGCGCTGGTGTGTGTGTGTGGGAGTCGCGCTACACAATTTTTTTTTTCCCACAACAAAGCAAGAGGAACCAAATTTCGCTACAGGAATGCAAACCTGATGTAACAGCCCTCAGCTGCTTATTTTCCCGGTGTTCAACGTTTTCTCCTCTCTTTTGCTTGTTGTGAGAGCTTCTTTTCGCCAAATTTGAGTTGGTGCGATCAGCAGCTTCATCCTCCCAGGTTACTGGATTTATGTCCAGTGCACTCATGTCTCTCTTGCACACATCTTTGAATCTCAGCTGCGGTTGCCCAACTGTTCTTTTGCCATCTGCCAGTTGTCCGTAGAAGATATCTTTCGGGATGCGTCCATCTGCCATGCGGCGGACATGGCCAAGCCAGCGTAGTCTGTGCTAAGCAGTGTATACATTCTTTGAAGGCCAACACGTGACAACACTTCGACATTTGAAATGATAAAAAAAATAAGGTTCCCAATTTTAGACCTACTTTTATTTACAAAATTATTTTTTTTTTTAAATCACAGAGTTGACAAACATTATTATGACAACGTTTCAGCATAGCGTTCGAGAGCGTTTATTCCTTTATCCCATTTTGGCACGAGTTTTTTTTTTTTTTACAGCATACGCAGACAGTCTATGGAAAATACTGAGGGCTTATGGAGTCCCTGGAGCCGAGGTAGCGCAATGGTTAGTGTACTAACTTCCTAGCTCGGTGGTACATGGTTCGATCCTCAGTTGGGGTGAGATTTTTTTTAGACCGAAAACGGCTCTGGGGTCGACCCAGCCTCATGAATTGGGTACCAGAGCAACTCTGGGAAGGTTAAGGCTGCCCACCCCTCCATTGATGTTAGTGAGTACTGCATCCAAATGTTTGCAGTAGCGATACACTCTTCAGAGCTCCACAACGCCAAGTCATCGGCAAAGGAGGCATTGCGTGTTCTTCTTGGAATATTTTCTGTTAATATCATTTATTTATGTGACAGGGGCTAGGAGTACCTCACACTCAAAAACCCATGCACTAAGAAAATTTATTAAGGATCGTTTGACAGGGGTTGCATTTATTGGTTGCTTGCAACCCTCTCAGCAGCAGACTTAGCAATTCAAGCAACACAAAGCCTTATACAGATCAACATTTAACAGTGTTCGTAGACTTTCTGAAAAACAATATATAAAAACAATGTCTAAGTGAAAATCAAAAGCATAAATAATAACACTTACCATTCAGAAAACATGCGCCCGCCACAGTCAGCCCTGATCAATCAGCTACAGGTGTTCATGGTTACGCCATCTTGCGAGACACATACAGCCACGCTAACAACCCCCGCTAAACTTCGTGGTTGTACATTCTATAGTAACCTTACATTATAATACGAACTATTATAAAAATAATGGCTTAGCAAAGCTATATAAAGCGGTACAAATAACCAAAAGAGATTTTACACCATATAAAAGACTAGGAAACTAAGAAAGCTAACACCAACTAGCTATAGCCGGAATTTACTATTACTTACACCATATTATCAGTCTAACATTACTGAAAAAGCACAGGACTTATCCTAGTAAGCTGTAACATATTAAATTGCAGCTCTCGCCACACTAAAATAAACTATTTTGGCATCAGCACTGTAATTAATAAATATAACAATCTAAATCGCGCCACAATTAAATATTATTCAAACCAACTACGTGACGGATTTACATAAGATCATGGAAGGTTTCCTGAACCCCAAACAATATGGAAATACTTAACCATTAAATTTCATTTACACAAATGTAATAACTGAATATGCCAGTTCTAGTACCAGCCACATGTTATATTTCCTGAACATGGACCCACGCCATGTTCGAATAGATTTAGATCTAACATCAAACCGCACGCGCTGTCAGTGATTACAACACTGAAAAGTCAAATAAATGCTGAACTGGATGACCTAAGAATAACACTTCACAGACTATGTCAGCAATACAAAAGAGTTGTGATACAGTGGATCCCTTCTCACTGCAACATCCCTGGAAATGAAGAGGCTGACAGATTGGCAAAGGAAGGGGGAAAACTTCCTCAGCTGGACACAAATATAACCTATGAGGAGTCCAAGAGTTTTATCAAGCGCAGATACAGGCACAAGTGGGAAGAAGAGCATCCAGGCCACACAAAAAATGATCCGTATTACCAGCTCAGCAGAAGTGAACAAGTGGTAATCTTCAGACTTCGCACTGGTCATAACAGATTGAGATACCATCTGTTCAACAAATTAAACATAGGAACTACGGATGAGTGTGACTGTGGCACTGGTAAAATGACTGCCGAACACCTGCTTCAAAGGTGCCCAACATATGAGGAGCGGAGAAGACGCATATGGCCATCACCAGTACCATTCCTGGAGAAGATCTACGGAGATATCAACAGCCTCAGGCTGACCACCACTTTCTTTGAACTTATTCAAGTTGACATCTGAGGGTGAACGAAGAAGAAGAAGAAGAAACCGCACGCGAAATACAACACCACAGAATTAAATATATACTTATTTCAAATAATACGGCACAAAGATGGTAAACCTAGTATCCTTTCTAACACTGTAAAGACTTTAGAATGTTGCAGAATAATACTATATCTACTTACAAGTCTTAAGCATGTTCTTGCTTGAACTAGACTTCAGATCAATAGCTTGTTCTCTCTCCGCGACCGCGATTGGAATGATAAAGAATTTTTCAAATGACGCTGGCGCCTGGACGCTTCTCTTCTCTGATTGGCTGCTATACGTAAGCGGCTATACTAAGGTAGCTATTTTTAGATGTAAACAAAGATGGCTGCCACATAACGACAAAATGGCGGTGGAAGAAATGGCGAGATGACTATGGCACTGTCACATTTATATAAGGTAACAGTATAGGTGTCCCCTTGGGGGGACCCCCTGCTCCAATGTAAACTTCTTACTAGTCTGTTCTTGTAGCTGTACTCTGGCGGTTCTATTCTCAAGGTAGTGGCCAATCCAATTGTACATTCTCCCCTACACACCAATTTTGTACAACTTGACTTTCAGTCCCTCTTTCCACACTTTTAATAAACGATATTTTTCCAAAATAGGGTCCAAAAACCATCGAGTGCAGTGGGGTAGGTGCTTTAGTTTGATTTGGGTTTCCCATGAGCCTGGTGGGCGTCCCTTGGTTAGGGGCAAGTTTTACCCAGTGCTGGTGTTTCCTAGGGTAACGGGGTTCGCTGGTGTGGCAAATCGGGTGGATCAGCCCGTGGTTGGATAGAGTTGGTCAACATTACTAAAATGCACTAGTGTTCTTGAACCCCGTAAAGATAAACCTAATTCCCTTCTTCTTCCTTCTGCTTATTCCATCTTCAGCTCTCATGTACAGTCCCACTTGAATATTTATATTAAGGCAGTGACAGCTTGCAAGTTATTTTGTATCTCCAATAGAGTTTTTTCAAGCCGTGAACTTTAAGTGAGGAGAACAGAGTGTATATTACGACAGTAGTAAATGATTTTGGCAACATTTAATAACAAAACCTTACTGAATGACCAGTGAATAGAAGCAAAGATCAAGGCGAAACGTGCATTCCAGGGGAAGACAACTTAGAGCTATTAAGTAGTGAAGATAACATCAAGAGAATGGACATGTGATATTTAAAGACATGATGGATGAAGAGATAGATATGACCAGTGAAATTTAAAAACTTCGGGAACCTACGAAAATGGTAAATAAAAAAATTAAAACTAAAGAGAAATAAAAATAACAGAAACGATAGATCAGGGGGAAGTGAAAAAAAATCTAAAACCCAACAAAATTAAAATGGCCAATCCTATTATTCGACTGACCAGTAACAACCAAGAAGAACAAAATGACATAGAAATTAAAATCCAATCCTTATTCCCACTGACCAGTAACATCAAGATAAAAATATCCTTACACAAAATTAAAATCCTAATCCTTTAATCCCACTGACAACAACACCTTATTCATTATAAATAAACTCCATGTAGAGGAAGAACCAGCAACACAGGCTTGGTGCCTATGCACGAAAAACATTTCATGTTATCTTGGCATCAAGTTTGTGACTACTTTATTAGTTTATTTTGAATGAAATTATATTATCACAACGGGTAAGAGAGAGAGAGAGAGAGAGAGAGAGAGAGAGAGAGAGAGGAGATATGAGAGAAGAAGATAGACTAGATAAAAAAGAAAAAATGGGAAATGATGAGATATAGCGATGAGAGAGTAGAGAAAGTAGAGAGAGAGAGAGGGAGACCTCAAAAAAAATATCAGAAATAAAAGAATCTAATGAAGAAATCAAAAAAAAAAAAAAAAACACGTGTCAATAGTAAATTTTATAACAACATACTGGGAAACCCCAATTTCAAATACAACAAAGAGGCCCAAAGTGTAGGGGCAGTGTGCATTTTATAAAGCTGCAACCAATGTAATGTGTAGTACGATTTATACTACTCAAGACAACAGGGAGGCAGGCCACTTAGGGAGTCATTACAATGAAGGACCGCCCATTGCCCCCGGCCTCCCCCGTGCCCCTCCGCCTGGCCCCCCCACCCCACCGCCACTAATACGACACGACAACGCACGTGGCAAGACATCCCCCCCACCCCCTCCCCGCAGCACTCCAACCCCCCCCCTATCTCCGCCCCCCGTACCCCCACGACCTTCCCCCCCCCCCCAACGCACAGCACGCTCAGCCCATACCCCCCCCGCACAGCGCGCCCCGATCATAGCGCCATTACATCCTCCCACCCCGCCCCCCACCCCAGTGATTGCACAGGATCGCAAGTGTGGGTGGAAGGAAGGGGCCGAAAACACATTATCGACGGTTTACCGACGGGGATTGCTATCAGATATCAGGATATGCAAGAACATGTGAATAAACACTCTGAAAATAGAGATACCAATCATACAATGAAGAGAGAAAGCAAACCCCCAAGTAAAAACACCTCGCTAGTCTGCGCCAGGAAATTATGACAATGCCTTTTGTAGGACATTAACCCTCGTCTTTCTTGTGTCCATCAGAGGTACCCCCTGAGAACTGCACAGTTCTAAATAAAAAAAAGGTTATGACAATAAAAAACCACAACTGATGAGATCAGAAGTTCTGTAAAGTGTAGGTGAATCATGAAAAATACACTTGATTATAATAGTGAATTTATTTTGGGTTTAGAGTACTTCTTCACTGCAGATTATTAGTGGTGATTGTTTTTAGGAAAAAATAAACTCCTCTTAGTTTTTCGTTAGAAACCAGTATGTCAGAAAGCGGGAGAACTCTGGTGTCAAAAAAAAAATTTTTGTTTTTAAACTGGGTTTTATAACTGAACTATTTTTTGAGAGAAGGTGTGCATAAAAGCTCGTCTGTCTGAGACCGCATGAATGATTGAGAGCGGTGTGAAGAGAACAGAACTCCGCCTATGCCGGTCCCAAGCCCGGATGAAAAAGGAGGAGGGCGGCCTGCATGGAGGCCGTAAGGAGGCAGCCCCTCCACCATGCAAAGGCACAACAGGCCAATCGCCTGTTTGTCTTAAACTATGATTACATCAATATAAGAGAAAAAACACCGGGACTGATCTAAAGTGCTACGAACTTGAACTTACAATATAGCTCAAACTGACTACTACACTAATGTAACATGGAACACAATGAAGTACATAAATGGGAAAGAAGATTATCTGATGGAAGAGGATGAGGGAAAAGCACAACTAGAAATAACCTGTCAATTACCGAAACAAAGAAAAAGGACAAGTGATACATGTATCCGAAGGCAACAACTACAGCTATAACAGATGGGAGTACCCACAACAGAAAAGATCTCAAAGAGGTTCTGGTGAGGGGGGGGGGGGGGGGGGGGGTGGGGTTGGGGGTCGGTGGGGGGGGTGGAATAGGCGGACGGAAGTGCGGGAGGACGCGGGGTGGAGGATAGAGGGTG
>JAMPIV010002046.1:0-153577 GCA_024509875.1 Oreohelix idahoensis
ATCCGTGTGATGAGAATCACCCTAAGCCCCAGGAAAGATAATAAATTTCTCTATGTGTATATAGAATTATAGACTGACATATAACGTCTGTTTCAAGTGGGGAGAATTTGTCGTGTGAAATTCTAATCCACATATATAAATTAAAAAGTAAATGTAAAGCCTAACAAATAACTTCAATAAAAGGAAAGAAGAATGGTAAAGAACAGTGCTGTCACAATGACTGTACTCGAAATCCCCCTTGTTTTCTAATTCGTCTGCAAATTATAACGTTCCACTTTGATAGTAAAAGCCTACTGCAGCATACACGCGTTTCCACAACTCAATAAAACGTGTACTGCCTTTCTAAGAAAAACCTTGAGATACGCAAGCTGACCTATATTTAATATTCCATTCATTTCATTTTATACACGGCGTGATGAAAAGACAGATGAACTTAGGATAGAGAGAAGGGAGGGCTGAAAGCAGGAACGCATACAACACTAAACACGCGTCTCGCTATACAATTAAAGTCATCACGCGTGTAAGGCCACAAGCACTAATTTTTTTTCAAATCGACAGTGATAAAAAACACTACCCATACGAGAGTTAGGTTTTAAAAACCTGAAAAACGCTTATTAGGAAACATGACATTATACTGGTTTACGTTTGAAAGCCTGACAGTACCCAGACACCACATCGTATTCGAAGTGAACAGGAGGTAGAAGAAAATGCATATTTTGAACGCAGCTCCTTAGCCCCATAAAATTTATATAGTTGGGTTCCTTAGGACTTGCTGACAAAGAATATGTTAAACGTTACGCAAATAGTCTAGGAATTAACAAATTATAGCCAAAAGAAATAGTGAGGGTGTCAGAAAACCCCAAAATCAGAATCGCTCAGTGGCAGATTTTGACACCACCATTGTACGGGAAATAGGCCAACATGTTACCGCCTATTTGATTGGCGGAAAGTAAATGTAAGGCTAAACACGATTAGTCGGACTATAAATACTATCTTTTGTTGTTAGGGGCGACGGAAGGAAGGGTACTTTTTTTCAAACGCTTCTGTAAACATGGCTCGATTGGTTAGACCCGCCAATATAGTCAATTAGAAGCGTTAGTTCAGCACCACATTTTCAAATAAACTTACTAAAGAACCAGTGCGTTGAGCGCCAGTGCATATTTTTCTAAATAAAAGCCTGGGACATCGGCAGATCGAAATTGTGCTATATTCATTGCCAGTCAACGTAACTGTGTATTATTCCATGAATTGTGGTAAGCTTGATATATTCAATATCTTTTTAATGAAAATTGAATGTAAATTGATAATTTATGTCTGTATATGTGTGTGGTTCAGTAGCGAACATGAGGCAAGGCCTATATAGTGCCCCAACCTGAACAGAAGGTGTCGGAGAAAAGTAAAACTGCATGGAATTGCCAAACAGTACACTGACACCTATCTTATTGACTAGAAAGAACTAATGCTGGAATTGCAGAGGCGTAGTAACCATTAGGGAGGAGTATACTGGTGTAAATTGTTTCTGATGAAGCTGACAGTTGGCCTACCGCTCTGAACTCAGTGTTTGTTATGTATTGTGTTCAGTCTGGAAATAGATTATAAATTAGTTATGAAGTAGGAGGTACAACCTTCTTGTTTCAGGGACTGTGGTCCTAAAGTTATTGAGCAGCACCTGGTCTGAGCTTTGCTGAATCTAGAGGCTGACAGCATACTCCTGGGTCCAGATAGTGACCAGTGCGGTGTCTCCAGAACACAGGGGAGCAATCGAGCAGAGGAGTCTTTTCCTGCCGCCATCACGAAAGTTAAGCCTCTGTGGCCAGAGGAGCTCAACATTATGTGCCCCCCTCAAAACTTGACATTATAGTAAAACTGAGGGTCAATACATTGTTTAAATTGATAGGAACGGTGAAGATTCCCCATACTATTTCCAAGATAAACAAACACTTGAAGTCATGATGACAAATAACAACATAGCTTGAAAAACAAAACCAGTATTACCTCATAGTACTACTACACAACTGACACACATAGGATAATATTAATAAAATATGTCACTACAAGATTCATATTTATAAATTCTGTACATATAAATTGTGATTACATTTGATTGTGATTCCTGGTTCACTTTGTAGTTGAATCAGGATATATAATAGTGAAAGTAATTAATACATAAATATTTGAAACTTTACCAGTGACTCATTTAAGATAGTCTTATAGAGTGTTAAATGTGTGTGAGTGTCACAGTGTTGTCAAGTGTGGTGGAATAAATTAAATTGTTTATCTGTCTGTTGTTGTTGTGACTTACACTTCATCATTTACATAACCCTAGACATTTAACGTAGTCATCACAATATTCCAGAATAATTCTGACTGAGGTATAAATGTGGTAGCAAGTAAGGTTATCTGTAAAACACTACCCCTATTAGATACAGATACCTTCACAGCTGATCTCAGTCAGTACACTAAGTCCCCTATAAATATTTATAACATCCCATTTTACCACAAACACACACAAGTTGATTCTTCTATATATCAAGTTCAACTCAATGTAAAATGTATTGCCTGAGTCAAGATCACATTACCACAAGTGGATTAGTCAAGATATCAAGATCAAGCACTAATAAGTTGATTCGTCTATTTATATCAAGTTGACATAACTCGAGAGCTTATAGCCTAAACAAAGTTCAGTTACTCAGTGCGTCAGTGCATGAAGTGAATTCATCTACTCTAACCGTGTATTACACGTCGTAAACTCATTCAGTCACACTTATTGCCAGAAGATCATTTCAAGTACTCGTCTTGGAGATAACCAACACGGTGGAACATACATCTACATTGAACATTTGGTGCATACATGTGTATAATCATTCAGTGAAGGAAAATTGATAGACGTATGAACCGTGTAGATTTATCATCAGGGTGAAAAGACTGATAAGAAATTATGTACGGAGCGATGCAACAGGTGGCAATCTGATCATCAGATGTGTACTGTGACAATACGGTTGTGCGATCTCACGTCCACTGCGGCAGTATCATTTTTTTCTTCATTTTACTCTTCCTCTCACTCATCGCTTTTATTTGGCATAATTTGTATGCCCTTTCATTCATTATTTTGCTCTCTAAATTGAATCAGTAGGGTGAAGTCTCTAACACTCCACACCCCTACGGAAGTATCGGCCATGGGACTATCTTTAATTTTCACATGTTTGCTTTGAGCCGATCCCAGACAGAACTGTAATAGTGCCATATAATTTGACAGATCAGCGACTGATAAGTTTTCGTTTCATTCGTCTGGCCACATTTGATAGAGACGGTCATCTCTATTGATCCCTTTGAACGTGGCGGTCCGTCACTGGACTCCAGGTAGCTAGCGACTATTCCTATGTTTGCACAAGACGGGAGATAATGAGGTAATCGCTTCCGATGTACGTTCTGTATCGAGATTACAGATAAATATGTCTGGAAACTAAGATTTGCAGACGATAGCATCGGGGCAGTATCAGTGCACATCATTTGTTTGTAAAGATAGCACAAGATGCCAGCGGAAGTCTGACGCAACGATGTGAAGAGGTCACTGATAAAGTTGATAAAGTTGGATTTTTATTCCCGTTAATGATATTGTTGCGTGATAAATTCTCGCAACATCGTTTTATTTCAATATCTATTTTATAACGCAAGGGCAACAACTGCTTGAAATTTATAGTCACTTTTCTCGGTAAGCATTTGTCTTCTCGCGTTGGTATCGAATGCAGTTAAGTTTGAGCTGTGGTCATTTTGCGCTGGTCTGCGCATGACTTGCCTTGCTTCTTGGTCGATCGGTTTCCGCCCACCACTAGTGGAGTGAGCGATTTGGAATGGCGAAAGAGATGCCTCGTTGAAGAGGGGATCTCCGCTATTTTTTTTGTTCTGTCAGGAATGTGAGAGTCCTCTTATGGATAATTCGTTTATTCGAGATAATACCTCTAGTGTATTTGCACATGCCGGGAGGCATAATATTTCTGTGTATTTCCGGAAGGCAAGGTAAATTAACATTTTCATTAACTCTATCGATTTTTGGTCCTGAACGATTTCTGGTTCATAGCCTGTCTTCGAAAGTCGTCGTCACGAGATGTTTTCCTAGCTCACATGTCGCTGTATTGTACTGCATCGGTTGATGCAGGTTCCAAGGACCATTACTTGCTACTTTGTTAAATGAACTAGGTTTGAAAAACCTTTATTATCTAGAGGATATTTTTGAGGACATTATTTATACTTCGGCAGACGTGTCTGTCTTGCTGAAGTCAGACTAAGGAGAGTGAACTGATCTCATATATCTGGTTATCTCCTGGCTGTTATAGAAAAGGATGGAGTTTTTCACCTGACTACATTTACAGCACTTTGAAATATAACATGCATCTGACTCATCATTGTAATGCTGTCTACCGTCTATTGCTGTATTGAATGTTGCTGTGATAATGACTGTTTGATGTGCCTACATATTCGCGTAACCATTTTGTCACTGTGGCGTCCACAATAAATAATGAAGAAAAACGTCAACGGCTGTTACAAGAATCATTGACTTTATACGTCGTGAGTTTACTGACGTCCTATGTGGATTGCCCTGTTATTTTTGTATGAACATTGTTTGACTGAACACATCTGCACACTACACAAAACCAGACATGCGGATACCATCCATCATCATATGGCATCACGCATCATTTGGTGGCCATAAGCTGGTTTGATTCTGGTACCAGCAAACACGGGGTCCCTTACCCACTTCATTTTCAACAAGAATTCATCAGCATCCTTCAAGAAATTAACATTCTTCAATACAGTCAACATCTTCAAAATTTTCAAAGTACTCGGCGTTGCCCGGTAAAAGTCAAAATTTCAACTTTTTGACGAAAACAAGAATTTGACAGTACCCGGCGTTGTTACATGTTGCCGGATAACTCGGACTGCTGTTATCTTTTACGCAAGTCAAGCAAGTTGCTGCTGTCAAGGTTCCAGTGCTGTCGTTTTGTGAAGGTCAAGTGCCGGTTGAAACGGGTTGTTTTCTGAAGAAGGCCAAGTACCGATTTCCATCAACTTACTTTTGGATTAGAAGGTCAAGTGCCGAAACAACTCAACACACAGTATTTCAGAAGCTCTTGTACCATCGTGTTAGCAGTGGAAGCAGTTCAGATGTGCCATCATCGTTGGAGCTTCGCTCTTTAGGACGTTGATTGACATCCGTTTTTTTTCTGCTGTTCTACGATTGGAAGCCTATAAGTTAAGTGGCCTGTTTGTATGTAAACTGTGCCCTTATACTTCTGCTGAGTCTTCTGTGTATCATCTCATTCTATATGTTATATGTTTATATGTTATTCGTATATTTATATGTTTATATTTCAGCGGGTTCTCGGTTGGGTGGTGTCTCCGTTAGATTATGCCACGTCATAGAGGTCGTCTATTGTGAGCGTTTTCTGTAGGGTTTACAAATTTCCGATACTGGAATTTGCTAAGCGACTTCTGTTGCTATTTATGTTAGCTGTGATGACATGTTTTAATATTGTTTTCGTTATTATTTCGCATTCTTTAGTTTTGTTGTGATTTGTTTGTATTTGTTAGCCTACTCTTGTCTATAATTTAGTTTCATACAACATTTTTGTTTATACACTGTGGTGTCATGTATTTTGTTTAATTCTATCGCAGATATCGTCACATTTTTTTGTGATATTTCATTAATTTCTGCTTTATTTTTAGTTGATTTCTGCGAACGTTTTTTGTATTGTTGCTGATCTTTGTTATTGTTTACATTGTTATTGTTTACATTGTTTGTATTGTTTACATTTTCAATGTTTACATTCTGCATGTGTTTACATAGTCATTGTTTACAGTTATAGTAATTAGTTAATGGGCTATGCTAATGCACTGTTACTACTACACTGATGATAAATGAATGATGAATAGTGTCGTGCACTATTGAATGAGAAGTGCACTTATGATCAAGAATTGAGTGCTGATATTTCATATACAAGTTCTTTGATTGGAGACTTGTTTCCCACAGAGACTGGGATAATATAATGTGATGTGAATATACAAGTGCTTAATAAAGACTTGTTACACTTAGGTTTGAAATAAATTAGTTAATTATTTCAGGTTTTGGACTCATATGTTAGACAACATGTCTACATTTGAGCACTTTATTGAGCAGGGTAAATTGCTTGGCAAGACTGGTGATAAGTTAGAAGAATTTGCAACTGCTCGATATGATAAAGCAATGGAAGCTGAACAAAAGAAACTGCATATGGAAGCTGAACAAAAGAAACTGCAGATGCAGGTGGATGAAAAAAGATTCCAAATGGAAATGGAAAAACAAAAAAGGGAATCAGAAGCTGAGGAAAGAAAACTCCAGCTACAGCTAGAAGCTAAAAGACTTGAAAAAGAAGCTGAAAATAAAAGACTTGAAAAAGAGGCTGAAAATAAAAGACTTGAAAAAGAAGCTGAAAATGAAAGACTTCAAAAAGAGGCTCAGGCTGAGGAAAGAAGATTACAGAGAGAGTCTGATGAGAGGAAAGAGAAAGCAAAAATGGAACATGAAGAAAAGGTCTTAGCTTTAGAGTTGGAAAAATTGAAATTGACGAGCATGAGTAATGGTAATGATTCAAACAAGGGTTCATCTTCTGGTAAGGCTAATAATGATACTTTTAAGATTAAGTTACCAACATTTAGTCCTTCCAGCGATGACATAATGTTCTATCTGGACAGATTTGAACAAGCATGTACAGCTCATAACATAGACAAAGCAAAATATGTTTATCAGTTATCAGGGATACTGACAGGTAAAGCTCTAAGTATATTAAATATGGTGGATGAACCTGACAAGAACAATTATGAGGTTGTCAGGGCCGCTTTGTTAAAGAAATATCAGCTTAACGAAGACGGCTATCGTCTACAATTTAAAAAACATGTTACCTGAAAATGGAGTTGAATTCTCCGAGTTTATTGCAAGAATACGCATTACTTTCTCACGATGGGTTGAACTATCTAAGACGGAAAAAACTTATGAAGGACTTATGGACTTAATACTTAGAGACAAAGTCATGTCGTCTGTCAATGAGTCTTTCCTGCTTTCCTTCATGAACGTAAACCTAAAACAATAAAAGAAATGGAAGATTTCTGTTGCCAATACGTAACTGCACACCCACACATAACCATGGGTAACTCTAAGGTGAAAGAAGGTTTACCAGTTGCTTCGGCAGCTCCGTATGGCCAAAACTTTGCTCGTAGATTCCAACAAAATTTTGATAGAAAGAGTAGCGGTAATTTCTGTCAAAATCATGGAAATCAATTTCATGGTGATTCTTCTTCGAAGAATTGGAGACAACCTGATAGTGGTCGTTACTATCACCCTAATAATTATAGGCATTTCAAAAGAGGATATGGTAATAGAGGTTATTCCTGCCGAAGACCTCAGAACCAAACAAATAGATGTTCGCATCAATGTGAACATGATAGTAATCGTGGAAACTGGAATTCGAACCAGGATAACAATTACAATAGAGACAATAATAACTGCAGAGATAATAATAACTTTGATAACTTCAGAGGTAATAATAGTCGGGGTAGATCTCAACACAAAAAAAAAGAGATATCAGCAGGCTAATGCTGTACAACAGGAAACTGAGGGAGCCTGTAATCATGTTGTTGATAGTAAAAACTTTGACGCTGTCACTGGTTCTGCTTTTGACTTTGAGAGAGCAAACAAATGCCCCCCAATGCAGTACTTTATTCGAACCGGGTACCATAACTACTTTGAGTTGTGGTCACCCACTTCCCGCTCTTCCTGCTGCTGTTGCGCATGACGGGAGGGGTTCTTTAATTCTACATAAGGGTCTTGTTAATGATACTCCGGTCTCACTACTTTTCGATTCCGGATGCACCACTATTGGTGTTAGACAATCGCTTGTAGATCCATCTTGTGCTACAGGAAGGGTTATTAAATGTGTCACATTTGGCGGCACTCTAGAAAAATATCCTACTGCTGTAATTCGCATTGCCACTCCTTTCTTTACTGGAGATGTGCATGCTTGTCTCTTACCTAATCCTATTGCGGACCTTATTATTGGTCGTATTCACGGAGTTAGGGAGTGTACCCCACAGCAGATTGCTGCTTGGGAAGATAATAACATGCAAGCTACAAATGCAGTAGTTACAAGAGCACAAGCTCTACAAACACCCGAAACTTCACTGAATAGTGATAATGAAGTTGATAGCCAAGATAGTCACTTAGTAATCACTCGTGACTCTTTCATAAAATTGCAAGAAGAAGATCCTTCTTTAAAAAAATTCTTCGTTCTTGCGAAGAAAGGTGATCCGAATCAGGATACAAATAGAAAATCTTGGATTGCAATGAGAAACGGCGTACTTGTACGTATGGTACAAGATTCGACTACGTCGTCACATTCGCAAATTCTTGTTCCCAAGAGCATGAGAGTGCAAATATTACAACATGCTCATGACTCGCAATGTGCTGGACATATGGGTTTTTCCCGTACGAAGTCGAGAGTCCTTGCGGCTTTCTTTTGGCCTTTTGTCAATAAGGACATTCGTATTTACTGCCGATCATGCAAGGTATGTCAGGAGGTCAAATCTAGAGGACCACGACGTGCTGCGCCTATCCAGGCTGCTGACATTCCTATTCGGCCGTTTCAGAAAATGGCCATAGATATTATTGGCCCTTTTAAGGTCAAGTCGGCCAGAGGACATCAGTTTATCCTTACATGTGTCGATATGTGCACACGTTGGCCAGAGGCTATTCCTCTTAAGAGCATATCTACTACAGATATCGCAGATGCTCTTTGGTTGATATTTTTCTCGCTTGGGGTTCCCCAGAGAAATATTGTCAGACCATGGCACTCAACTCATATCTGACACTATGTCACAGGTAATGTCTACCTTACATATTGAACGATCTCTCAGTAGTATCTACCATCCTATGTCTAATGGTTAGTTTGAGCGTCTGAATAGAACGCTCAAGACTTTGCTTGGTAAGATAACTGAAGATCATCCTCAAGATTGGGGACAGGGTTTTACCCGCGGCTCTCTTTGCCTATAGAGAAGTCCCTAATGAACACACAGGATTTTCTCCCTTCGAACCTGTCTTTGGCGCGCGTCCACGCGGCCCTATGTCTTTATTACACGATCTCATCACTGCCGATGATATTAGCGATGAAACTCAATCCTCATATGAGTATGTCATTGCTCTTAGACAAAAGATCATTGAGGCATGTAAGCTAGCAACTGCTTCATCAGAAATTGCTAAAGAGAAGGCAAGACAGTTTGCTAACAAGAATAGATGTCTACGACAACTTTGTCCAGGTGACAAAGCATTCGTCCTACTCCCCAGTAGGGAAAATAGACTTCTTATTGCATGGAAAGGTCCGTATGCAATAGTCTCTCGGATTTCCGATGTTGACTATGTGGTCGATATTGATGGAAAGCATAAAACTTTCCACATAAACATGCTTTCGGAATTTCACGAACGTCCGGACTATTTGCTGCCTATTTTCCAGGCAACGGATGATGCTCCTGCACCTCACGGTCATTATTCATCCCTGTCTGTCATTCAGGATGAGGAAGCTACCTTCTCTGATGTCAACCTTCCCCTTCCAGTGGTTCCATTACATTCCACGGAATCTTGGAAAAACGTTTCTGTTTCTCCTAATCTTTCTGGTGACGAACATCGACAAGTCTCGTCGATGTTACAAACATTTCAGGATGTTCTCACTGACATTCCTGGACACACAGATGTCATAGAACATGACATAATTCTTACCGACAATAATCCAATTAGGGTTAGGCCGTATCCTATTCCTATACACTTTCAGTCGCAAGTGGAAAAGGAATTGGATGAAATGATTCAATTAAATATAATTGAACCATCGACTTCACCATATTCTTCTTCCATGGTTATTGTCCGGAAGAAGGATAAGAACATACGAATTTGTGTTGATTATCGCAAATTGAATCAGGTCACAAAGTTCGACGCTGAACCGATGCCTTTGTTAGAAGATCTACTGATTAGACTTTCTAATTCTAGATTCTTCACTAAACTTGACTTGTCTAAAGGTTATTGGCAAGTGCCTTTAGCAGAGCATGCCAAACCTCTTACTGCTTTTTCTACACCTAGGGGTCTATTTCAATGGAATGTTATGCCTTTTGGTCTCATGAACGCCCCTGCCACTTTCGTTCGCATGATGCGTCGAATTCTGTCACATCGTTCGGATGTCATCGCATACTTAGATGACATCTGTCTCTTCAGTGATACCTGGGAAGATCACTATTTAGGGTTATATGACTTACTGTCCACTCTACGTGAGAATAATTTGACAGCAAAACCTTCTAAAGCTTTTGTTGGTTTTGGTGAAATCTCTTTCCTGGGTCATCGTGTTGGTCATGGTCTCTTGAAGACAGAAGACCACAATACGTCCAAAATACTGAACATCTCTGTTCCTAAAACGAAGAAACAAGTTAGGAGTCTCTTAGGTTTAATTCAATTTTATGGGAGATTTATTCCAAATTTATCTTCGATCATGGCACCTCTATCAACATTGTTGAAGAAAGGTTCGCCTAATCTGGTCCGTTGGTCTGAAGAATGCCAATCTTCACTAGACCAAATCAAGAATATATTTTCTTCTCCTCCCATCTTAAGATTACCTACTCTTGATAGGACTTTTGTTCTTCGGAGTGATGCTTCATCCACTGGGATTGGAGCAGCACTGATGCAAGAATATGCAAATACTCTGCATCCTGTTATGTACATTTCTAGAAAACTAAATGCGGCAGAGAGGAACTACTCGGTTTTAGACCGTGAGTTGTTAGCGATGGTTTGGTCAATTCTAAAACTACAAAGATTCCTCCTGGGCGCACATTTCATTCTAGAGACTGATCAGAAAGCTCTTACAGCTATTCAGACTAAGAATTTGAAGAGTTCGAGATCCACTCGATATGCTATAGCTCTTCAACCTTTTCACTTCACGGTACGAGCTATCCGTGGTGCGGATAATGTGATGGCTGACATTTTGTCTAGATGCCCACATGACTCCAACTAATACTTCTGTCCTATATTTCCATATATTACAGAGTCATAACACACCTATATTTCTACAATAGATTAGCACATCTGTACTTACTCTATATGTACACACTATCGTGCTTTGTTGTCATCTTCTTCTGTTCGTATTTTAAGATGATAGAGGAGGACTGAGTAGAATTAGCCTATTGTTTGGCAATTTAGTTAATTATCAGCGCATAATTCGTGCGTTTTGAGCCGCTTATCGCATGCTCTTTGATATTGAAAAAAAAAATATGTTCCACATTTTTTTTTTTTATCGGGAGGAGGTGGTGATATGTTGCGTGATAAATTCTCGCAACATCGTTTTATTTCAATATCTATTTTATAACGCAAGGGCAACAACTGCTTGAAATTTATAGTCACTTTTCTCGGTAAGCATTTGTCTTCTCGCGTTGGTATCGAATGCAGTTAAGTTTGAGCTGTGGTCATTTTGCGCTGGACTGCGCATGACTTGTCTTGCTTCTTGGTCGATCGGTTTCCGCCCACCACTAGTGGAGTGAGCGATTTGGAATGGCGAAAGAGATGCCTCGTTGAAGAGGGGATCTCTGCTATTTTTTTGTTCTGTCAGGAATGTGAGAGTCCTCTTATGGATATTTCGTTTATTCGAGATAATACCTCTAGTGTATTTGCACATGCCGGGAGGCATAATATTTCTGTGTATTTCCAGAAGGCAAGGTAAATTAACATTTTCATTAACTCTATCGATTTTTGGTCGTGAACGATTTCTGGTTCATAGCCTGTCTTCGAAAGTCGTCGTCACGAGATGTTTTCCTAGCTCACATGTCGCTGTATTGTACTGCATCGGTTGATGCAGGTTCCAAGGACCATTACTTGCTACTTTGTTAAATGAACTAGGTTTGAAAAACCTTTATTATCTAGAGGATATTTTTGAGGACATTATTTATACTTCGGCAGACGTGTCTGTCTTGCTGAAGTCAGACTAAGGAGAGTGAACTGATCTCATATATCTGGTTATCTCCTGGCTGTTATAGAAAAGGATGGAGTTTTTCACCTGACTACATTTACAGCACTTTGAAATATAACATGCATCTGACTCATCATTGTAATGCTGTCTACCGTCTATTGCTGTATTGAATGTTGCTGTGATAATGACTGTTTGATGTGCCTACATATTCGCGTAACCATTTTGTCACTGTGGCGTATACAATAAATAATGAAGAAAAACGTCAACGGCTGTTACAAGAATCATTGACTTTATACGTCGTGAGTTTACTGACGTCCTATGTGGATTGCCCTGTTATTTTTGTATGAACATTGTTTGACTGAACACATCTGCACACTACACAAAACCAGACATGCGGATACCATCCATCATCATATGGCATCACGCATCAGATATCCACCAAAAGATAGATATAAGTGGATGGAAGCAGACATCATCATCATCATCAGTTGATAAGATCTCTATGGTGTTGTTTGCTCCACTGTAGTGTATGGAATGTCAACTTGACCTACGCAGTGGTGTGTAGACATGGATTGAGTGTACAATGTGCGAATGATGATAAGGGTTCGTGTTGTTGACAAATGTTCTTTTCTCACACTCATGTATGACTGGAAGTCATCGACACCAACGACTGTGTACCTTTTCTAAAGTTTAATTGGACGTACACACTCGACAGCACAGATAGTGACAAATCACAGGTTGGCATAATACATCATAGTACAGTGGATAAATGGTCCTGCAATGTTATGTTACATGGGCACTCATGTAGATTAATATTATAATGGACTGTCAGTAGCCAAGCCCTCAGCATCGCCCATACATATAAATCATCTGAATTCACTGACTGAGCACGTCAGCTTATAAACAATATTTCAGATGGCTTCTAAACCTAATCTCGTTTAGCGACGATTCTCCCACATAATGTTCAGCACATATTTTTTTCATATAATAATATTGAACCGCTAATAACGGGTTCTCATGTGTAGCAGTGATCTCTGGACTAAACAAGCGATAATACGGGCATCCCCTTTCTCTTCTTGAAAGTCGCTACATGTTTTGGTTCCAAGATGGCTTCACTCGTGAACTGTCACTCACGTTTGGATGCAGATAATGAATCTGTCCTAAAGTTAGTCATTCATAAAACATTGCATTGCTCTGTAGATTTGATCATGAACAATTGACTGCATTCTACAGAATATAGTGCTGCTAGGAATCGAAGTCGTTTTCATCGAGTCAAATATATTCTCCTATACATTCAAATCGTAACTATCGAAAATGGTGGCTTCGATCGAGAGTTCATAAAAGTATCTTGGATTACCTTGTTATAAGAAATATGAAACTGCCATTCCTTGGCAATATGAATAAACACTGGGGTAAAGCATACACGATAGGTTTAGACGACTATCACTTTCCCCACAAATACTGAGATCACTTTTTCCCGGCGACAGGCCGACATAGGAAAACACACAGTCCCTATCAGGACGAAGCCAAATCACACCACCCACTCTAGCGACACATCCGCCGAATAGCCTTTGACCTCTCTAGAGACAACAGAACATATAGTTCGACTTAGATATGTAAAGATATACAGATATAAGACAGCCTCGTCCTACTCAGACAAACAATACACATAAATTCAGGCCATAGATATTCTGAAGCAAGAACAATCTATTATTACCCAAACAACGAATAAATCGCAGTAAAATGGATTTATCCGCGGAGTTTGATCGAAAGAGCCGACACAACTTTCAAGGGAAGTAACTCAATAATGACTTTCCCTTAAGCACTAAAAAATTACCTATGTATAATATTGTAAGATATCAAAGACTGCACGTAACAGTCTTACCACACCTCCCGGGAAAGAAAAAAAAATGGAACATTTTTTTTTTTTTTTAAATACATCTAGGAGCAACGTACAATAGGCTCACAACGCATGAATAATGCGCAGATGAAAATATCAGGAATACCTATAACGCCTAATATGAGGCTAAGTCGACTTATGGAGCGACTGGTGAGAATGTGTCTCATAAACTGAGAGAAATTATTTCTCTACAAGTATATTTTTCCAGGAAGGTGTCATCAAAGTATAATACAATTCTGGCAATTACACAATGCCTAAAAAATTCATATCATCATTTCGTATTAGATATCTTAAATTTATGATTTATGAAGAAAAAATCATCAAAGCACAGCGGTGAATAAACATCCATGAACCGCTATGTAGTGATACAATCATTATGTTATTAAATTACAAATGTGTATCTATCATGATATAGAAAAGGAACTACTATAGAACTAGACATATCAAGAAGTCTAAGCCCTAATAGTTATGTGGAATCATGTGGGCATCTTGACAGAATGTCTGCCATCACATTATCTGATCCACGAATAGCTCGCACAGAGAAATGAAAAGGTTGAAGAGCAATTGCATATCGAGTAGACCTCGAGCTCTTCAAATTCTTACTCTGTATAGCAGTAAGAGCTTTTTGGTCGGTTTCTACTATGAAATGTGCGCCTAGAAGGAATCTCTGTAGTTTGAGGATCGACCAAACCATAGCTAATAGCTCACGGTCTAAAACCAAATAATTCCTTTCTGCCGCATTAAGTTTTCTGGAAATATACATTACAGGATGCAGAGTTCCAGAGTACTCTTGCATTAGTGCCGCTCCAATCCCAGTGGATGAAGCGTCACTACGAAGAACGAATGTCTTATCTTTAGTAGGTAGCACTAAAATAGGTGGTGTTGAAAACAGTGTTTTAATCTTATCCAGAGAGCATTGGCATTCCTGAGACCAGTGGACCACATTAGGCGAACCTTTCTTTAGAAGTGTTGAGAGAGGTGCCATGATAGAGGATAGATTCTGAATGAATCTGCCATAAAATTGAATAAGACCTAACAGACTTCTCACCTGTTTTTTAGTCTTAGGGATTGAGATGTTAAGTATCTTACTAGTATTATGGTCCTCTGTCTTTAGGAAACCATGACCAACTCGGTGGCCTAGGAAAGAAATTTCGCTAAAACCAATATAGGCTTTAGAGGGTTTCGCTGTCAGGTTGTGCTCACGCAAAGTAGACAGCAATTCATCTAACCCTGAATAGTGATCTTCCCAAGTATCGCTGAAAAGACAGATGTCGTCTAGATATGCAATGACATCTGACCGATAAGATAGGATTCGGCGCATCATGCGTACGAACGTAGCTGGTGCGTTCATAAGACCGAAAGGCATAAAATTCCATTGGAACAAACCTCTAGGTGTTGAAAAAGCCGTGAGAGGTTTGGCGCGTTCAGATAAAGGAACTTGCCAATATCCTTTAGACAAATCAAGTTTAGTGAAAAAATGAGATTTGGAGAGTCGAGTAAGTAGCTCTTCCAGTAAAGGCATAGGTTCGGCATCGAACTTCGTTACTTGATTCAATTTTCGATAGTCAACGCAAAGACGTATGTTATTGTCTTTTTTACGCACAATAACCATCGGCGAAGAATATGCAGAGGTGGATGGTTCGATTATTTTCAAATCTATCATCTCATCCAACTCTTTCTCGACCTGTGCTTGAAAATGTATAGGTATAGGATAAGGTCTAACCCTAATAGGAGTATGGTCAGTTAGAACAATGTCATGTTGAATGACATTCGTTTGTCCAGGGATGTCAGTGAGTACATCCTGAAATGTTTGCAACATAGTTGAAACTTGTCGCTGTTCTCCTAGAGACAAATCAGGAGAGACAGTAACGTTCTTCCATGATTCACTGGAATGAAGTGGGATCATTGGAAGAGGAAGATTTACATCTGAAAAACTTGTTTCCTCATCCTGTATCACGGACAGTGATGAGTAATGACCATGTTGTACTGGAGAATTGTCCGTTGCTTGGAAAATGGGTTGCAAATAATCCGGACGTTCATGGAATTCAGTAAGCATATTGATGTGGAAGGTTTTATGCTTCCCATCAATATCGACAATATAGTCGACATCGGAAATTTTCGATATTATATCGTACGGACCTTTCCAAGAAATAAGTAATCTGTTTTCCCTACAAGGTAGTAATACAAATGCTTTGTCACCAGGACAAAGTTGTCGTAAGCATCTCTTCTTATTGGCAAATTGCCTTGCCTTCTGTTTCGCAAATTCAGAAGAAGAAGTTGCTAATTTGCATGCTTCGATAATTTTTTGTCTCAACGCGATGACATATTCGTAGGATGACTTTGTGTCATCGTCAATATTGTCAGATGTTATGAGATCGTGAAGCAACGACATAGGGCCACGCGGACGCGCGCCAAAGACGAGTTCAAAGGGAGAAAATCCCGTATGTTCATTGGGTACCTCTCTGTAAGCGAAGAGGGCCGCAGGTAAAACTCTGTCCCAGTCTTGAGGATGATCCTCAGTTATCTTCCCCAGTAAGTTTTTATGTGTTCTATTAAGGCGTTCGACCATACCATTAGACATTGGATGGTAGATACTACTTAAAGATCTATCTATCTGCAGGGTAGACATTACTTGAGACATGGTATCTGATATTAGTTGGGTGCCATGGTCTGACAATATCTCTCCGGGGAACCCCAGACGAGAAAATATAAGCCAAAGAGCATCTGCAATATCAGCAGTAGTAATGCTCTTCAGAGGAATAGCCTCTGGCCAACGTGTGCACATATCAACACACGTCAAGATAAACTGATGTCCTCTGGCAGACTTGATCTTAAATGGACCAATAATGTCTATAGCCATTTTTTGGAACGGCCGAATAGGAATGTCCGCCGCCTGAATGGGTGCAGCATGCCGTGGACCTTTGGATTTAACTTCCTGACATACTTTACAAGATCGACAATAAATACGTATGTCCTTGTTTACCAATGGCCAAAAGAAAGCCGCAAGGACTCTTGACTTAGTACGGGAAAAACCCATGTGTCCAGCACACTGAGAGTCGTGAGCGTGCTGCAAAATTTTAACTCTCAAATTCTTGGGAACCAGGATTTGAGAATGACTTGACGTAATGGAGTCTTGAACCATACGTACAAGTACGCCATTCTTCTTTGTAATCCACGATTTACTACTTGTGTCTTTATTCGGATCACCTTTAGTTGCAAGAATGAAGAATTTCTTCAGAGTGGGATCATCTTCTTGCTGTTTTATAAACGAGTCACGAGAAATTACCAAGGGATTATCTTGGTTATGCACTTCATTATCTTCAATAGATGAAGTTTGAGGCACATTAAGAGCCTGAGCTCTAGTGACTACAGCGTTAGCAATCTGCATGTTTTGCCTTTCCCACGTGGAAATTTGTTGCGGAGTGCATTCCTTGACTCCATGAATGCGACCGATGATGAGGTCAGCGATCGGATTCGGAAGAAGACATGCGTGTACATCTCCCGTAAAGAAAGGAGTAGCAATCCTAATGATAGCAGTAGAGTATTTCTCTAATGTGCCGCCAAATGTTACACATTTGACTACTTGTCCAGTGGCACGGGAAGGATCTACGAGTGACTGCCTAACACCAATTGTGGTGCATCCAGAATCAAATAGCACAGAGACTGGATTGTTATTCACTAAACCCTTATGTAAGACAAGAGAACCTCTTCCATCATGCGCGACTGATGCCGGAAGAGCAGGAAGAGGATGGCCACAGCTTAAAGTAGACACTGTGGTTGGCTCAAATAACGTTTTGCATTGGGGGCACTGAGATGCTCTCCCAAAATCAAAAGCGGCACATGCCATATTACTAGCATCATTATTATCTTTACTCTGTTTATAGGCTTCATGGGACTCTTGTTGTACAGAGTTTGCCTGAAAATGTGGTTTATGTCTTTTGTTTTGAGATCTACCTCGGTTATTATCACCTCTGTAGTTATTGTTACCTCTATTGTAACCCCTATTTGGGTTTGAGTCATAGTTCCCTTGGTTACCATTATCATATTCATTATAATGAGTATCTATGTAATTATGATCTTGTTGACTCCAAGACGGATAACCCTGATAGTTTCTATAATTACTTCCTCTACGGAAATTCCTATAATTATGACCACCCCTGTGTCGAGAGCTATCAGGTCGTCTCCAGTTCTTTGAAGAAGAACCCTGAAATGATTGGTTACCTTGGTTTTGATAACTATTATGGTTACCTTTTTTATCAAATCTGTTTTGAGGTCCCTGAAATCTGTGTGAATAATTGGGATTGTATGGTGTTGCTGAAGCAACTGGCATACTCTCCTTAATCTTAGTGTTGCCAAAAGTCACGTCGGGGTGTGCAGTGACATATTGGGAACAATATTCTTCCATTTCTTTTAGAGATTTGGGTTTACGCTCATGTATAAATTCAAGGAAAGGTTTGTTCACACATGACATAATCTTATCTCTGAGCAACAAATCCATAAGTCCTTCATACGTTTTTTCTGTTTTGGAAAGCTCAATCCAACGATCAACTGTGAGACGTGCCTTTGCAGTGAATTCTGAGAATTCTACACCCGTCTCAGGTACCATCGTCTTAAATAAAAGGCGATAGCCTTCCTCACTTAGCTGATATTTTTTTATCAAAGCCGCCCTAATGACATCATAATTATCCTTATCTGCTTCTCCTACAAGGCATAATCTAGTCAAAGATTCACCTTTCAAGTTTTCTGATAATTGATTAGCGTATTGTGATTTATCCACATTATGTGTACGACAAGAACGTTCAAATCTATCCAGCCAGAATGTAATATCGTCACTGGACTGATTGAACGGTGGAACCTTAACCTTGTAAGTAGAAGGTTTACCATTACCACTAGATGCCTGATTAACATTACTCATACTTGTCAATCTCAATTTCTCCAACTCAAATTCATGTTCTCTTATTGCTTTTTTCTCTTCAGCATCTAATCTTTTTTGTTCAGCCTCCCTGTCTAATCTTTTTTGTTCAGCTTCCCTGTCCAATCTTTTTTGTTCAGCTTCACTGTCTAATCTTTTTTGTTCAGCTTCACTGTCTAATCTTTTTTGTTCAGCTTCCCTGTCTAATCTTTTTTGTTCAGCTTCCCTGTCTAATCTTTTTTGTTCAGCCGCAGCTTCTCTTTCTAATTTTTTTTGTTCAGCTTCAAATCTCCTTTCCTCCACCTGCATCTGCAATTTCTTTTGTTCAGCAGCAGCCTCAGCTTCTCTTTCTAATCTTTTCTCTTCCGCCATAGCTTTTCTTTCTTCTGCAGCTAATCTTTTCTCTTCTGCCATAGCTCTTCTCTCTTCTGCAGCTAATGCTTTGTCATATTGAGCAACTGCCCATTGTTCTAATTGTTGACCAGTCTTATCAAGGGCTTTCCCTTGTGTAATGAAGTATTCTAAAGTAGACATGATGTCTAACAATAATACTAATCACCTGAATCAATAATAATACCACAAGTTCTCAATGACTTGATTAATCAGTATACTATCCCAATATCTGTGGGTCACAAGCCTTTAATAAGGTCTTGTATAATAGTAATAATAATCAGGTACTGGTTTATACCATAATCCAAGTGCAGTGCACAGGCAATTGTGTCTTATGAAATATACCTATATAAAACATATGTCAACCAACAGAATACATAAAGTACAAATAGGACTGACAATACAAGAACGTTTGCAGAAATCAAAATAAATCAAATAGGGAAATCAATGAAAATAATCACTGAATCTGCAAAGAATAACAACACCAATGACGTCACAATATATGAATACAAATTGTGAATAGAACTGAAGGATAGAAAAGGTTAGACCAACAAATTACAAACAAATCAAAACAAAACTAAAGAACAAAGAAATATTACAAAAATAACAATAATTACAGTCTTCACAGCTAACACAAAAGCAACAGTTGTCGCAGCAAATTTTCAATCAAGAAAATTGCACCTATAGAAAACGCCCACAACGGACCCTCTATGACGTGGGATATTCTGTTGTGAGGACGCCGCCCAACCTTAAACACAACCCGCTGACATAGAAACTAACATACTATACAAACAAATAACATGTAAACATAAATATATATAAATTATGTGTATGATAGTATGTGTTGCAAAATAGGCTCAGTTTTACAGTAATGGCAAAGTTATTTTTATGAACATAAACAAACTGCCACTTTATTCAATTAAACATTCTGGCCTTAAATATTAAAGTTCATATATGGAAAACAAGAAGATCCATCGATGAAAATAGGACTTCTTAGTACACAAATACTGTCTTCCTGTTAACATTGACAAGAATTGATCCAACTGTTCTGTGAAACTCTGTAATGTCTAATGTAAAACTGTCAACAACGCTGGCCTACATACTGCATTCACTTGACAGGTCACGTGACGAAGTGTTGACAAAGAGCAAACCAATACTGCAAGTGTGTCGTATCAGCCACAGGAAACGGTCTGGTATCGGTAATCTGTTGACTTCTGAACTTCTGCGAGGTCAAACCCAGAAAGCTGGTCCACCAGTTGATAAGGTTGATAATGTTGGATTTTTATTCCCGTTAATGATATCCACCAAAAGATAGATATAAGTGGATGGAAGCAGACATCATCATCATCATCAGTTGATAAGATCTCTATGGTGTTGTTTGCTCCACTGTAGTGTATGGAATGTCAACTTGACCTACGCAGTGGTGTGTAGACATGGATTGAGTGTACAATGTGCGAATGATGATAAGGGTTCGTGTTGTTGACAAATGTTCTTTTTCTCACACTCATGTATGACTGGAAGTCATCGACACCAACGACTGTGTACCTTTTCTAAAGTTTAATTGGACGTACACACTCGACAGCACAGATAGTGACAAATCACAGGTTGGCATAATACATCATAGTACAGTGGATAAATGGTCCTGCAATGTTATGTTACATGGGCACTCATGTAGATTAATATTATAATGGACTGTCAGTAGCCAAGCCCTCAGCATCGCCCATACATATAAATCATCTGACTTCACTGACTGAGCACGTCAGCTTATAAACAATATTTCAGATGGCTTCTAAACCTAATCTCGTTTAGCGACGATTCTCCCACATAATGTTCAGCACATATTTTTTTCATATAATAATATTGAACCGCTAATAACGGGTTCTCATGTGTAGCAGTGATCTCTGGACTAAACAAGCGATAATACGGGCATCCCCTTTCTCTTCTTGAAAGTCGCTACATGTTTTGGTTCCAAGATGGCTTCACTCGTGAACTGTCACTCACGTTTGGATGCAGATAATGAATCTGTCCTAAAGTTAGTCATTCATAAAACATTGCATTGCTCTGTAGATTTGATCATGAACAATTGACTGCATTCTACAGAATATAGTGCTGCTAGGAATCGAAGTCGTTTTCATCGAGTCAAATATATTCTCCTATACATTCAAATCGTAACTATCGAAAATGGTGGCTTCGATCGAGAGTTCATAAAAGTATCTTGGATTACCTTGTTATAAGAAATATGAAACTGCCATTCCTTGGCAATATGAATAAACACTGGGGTAAAGCATACACGATAGGTTTAGACGACTATCACTTTCCCCACAAATACTGAGATCACTTTTTCCCGGCGACAGGCCGACATAGGAAAACACACAGTCCCTATCAGGACGAAGCCAAATCACACCACCCACTCTAGCGACACATCCGCCGAATAGCCTTTGACCTCTCTAGAGACAACAGAACATATAGTTCGACTTAGATATGTAAAGATATACAGATATAAGACAGCCTCGTCCTACTCAGACAAACAATACACATAAATTCAGGCCATAGATATTCTGAAGCAAGAACAATCTATTATTACCCAAACAACGAATAAATCGCAGTAAAATGGATTTATCCGCGGAGTTTGATCGAAAGAGCCGACACAACTTTCAAGGGAAGTAACTCAATAATGACTTTCCCTTAAGCACTAAAAAATTACCTATGTATAATATTGTAAGATATTAAAGACTGCACGTAACAGTCACGCGTGGATATTTAATTTAATATTTTGAAACACGTAAGGGTATTTTTCGAATTTGAAACACCCCTACCCACGTAGTACTGAACGAGGTTCGATTGGATTGGTTGATTTGAGAGGCCGGAATATACATTGTATCTCATTTGAGAATTAATCTTAAACACAGCTGGAATTTGAACTGAGGATTGTGAGATATAATGTAGTGAAACAAAGTCAGTACACACACTGCAGCGCAAACGTCATACTAACGACTCCTAAAAGCCAGAAAGAAAAAGGAGACATTGGACTTAGAAATTCCACAACTGTAAGTAACAGATCGAGTATTGGCAACTCTCTGCCAAGAGTAATCTTGCACGCAGGTAGATACCTTGGAAGCAAATATTATATACTCTTGAGTTTTGGTCACTGTTGGATCACTACTGCAAAGCAGGGGAGGCAATCCGTGACATGTACCCCAGTCGGTCCTTTTTATTCTTTACACTCAGAGGGGGAGAGGGGGGGGGAGGACTCACTTGGTTCATGACTCCCAGGTATCCGCCTCTTGTTGTCTTTCCCGCCTACGCTCCGAATTGAACCCATTCCACCTTGGTTGCAGCTTTAACTTCACAACTGGTTTTATCCATGACCCAGCTAGAGGCAATTATTAAAGTAACCATTATGATGTATATAAATTACTGTCCTAAATTCCATAACCCGTTGAGGTAGCTCCACTGCCAGCACGATGCCCTTTTTGCAGCTTAACCGAGCCTCTTCGATGTCCTTGATCTTGACTGTCCTTTCGCACCTAATAGTTTCAGTAGTTTATCCACTGAGCCAGCCACTAGACCTCTTGCTTCTACCTAAAAAGCTATGACGTTTGTTGTCAACCCGTAAAGTCTGTGATCAGATCATTGAGATCATTGTACTTGGCCTATTTGAAGGAGTGTTGTTCGTCCAATCTGTTTTCAGATGGGACGGTCAGCTCAGTCATTATAATCTGGTGTGAAGACGAGGAGTGTAGTACTATGTCTGGTCGTCTTCGTGATTTCCTAATTATTTCAGTGCATGTCCCTAACCCAGGTAGATATACTGGCCTCTCCCATTCATTTGCACAGTCAAGAATAGATGGAAAACTGATATTTGGTGTGGGATGTGCTGACTTTCTTGCTCTCAGAAAGTACGTACTTGTGACTTTTGGTATTCGATCTGACTTTGCTGTTTCCCGTCATCTTAGTCTGGTCTGACATAGCAGCCAGCTCATTCAGCACTCTACTGTGGCACAATAAGTATCGCCCTTGCCCTAACGACACCTTGGAAGCTAAGAGCACATGTTCCAGTGTCAGCTTCTCTTGGCATAGAGGTCCATTGAGCACCAAGCAGAAAATCATACAATGATCTGATAATGAGGCTGAGTCTAAGAGGTGTCATATGCCATTTATCATTTCATGTCAGGAACCTCTGCAGAGCTCCTTTCCATGTAGTCTATTGGATTTGTTGGGCTTGCTGTACGGCTTTTTGCATCCTCTTATCATTCTCAGCTTCTCGGATTTCCAGAATTACGATATCTCTGCGTACCTTGTTTGATGCTTTAGACCACCCGTGGATGTCACCATGGCCAAATCCCCGTCTATAAGTCTGCGTGTATCCGATTACCCTCTTTAAAATGAGAGCTTCTTGGGCAGCACCATCAGCTTCACTCAATTTCCACTTCTTTCTAATTTTCAGTGTGGCTGAATGGACTTAACTACATCATCTGCCGATTCGCACAACATCATCGTAAGCCTTGCCTTTCCTGCTTTGTATTTCTCCACAAATGACCTGAAAGGGGGTACAAGCTTTGTATTTTTGACAGACCTGGTTGCACTTCTAACCACTTCCTTATGACCTTTGTTGATATTTCTCTCTATGGTTTCCACTGTACTAGTGCTTATTTCATATACAGTAGGGATTCTCTGGTTTAATACCATGAATATGACATCAGATGTCTTACCTTTCCTGGCTGATAGGCTTCTAGACTTATTAGGTTTGAAGTTCATTCGCACCAGCTGATTAGATCATCCAAGCGTGCTAACATTCTCCGGGCCTGGTGTTCATCTGATGTTAGATGGTTGTGTCATCCATTAATGCTTTCATCGATGGCATGTGACACCTTCTATAGAGCTTTGGATCTCTCGCAAATCCTTCAGCCGCTTTGAGGGTTACCTGCATAGCCATCACAAATAGTATCGGAGAAATGATACATCCCATCGCAATCCCAGCTTGCAGGTCAATCCCCTTCGTCGTGTACTCAGGTTGAAAATCTGACAGCTTAACCTGAGAAATACAGCTTCAACATTACTGCTATTTCTTGCGGAACATGATTCCTTTCCAGGGCCTGCCACAACATTTTGTGTCTCACTGATCTAAATGCGATAGATTACATCGAGATTTGTTCTGTCAGACTGTGTCTTTTGGATTGCTTCTCATATTATTGTGGCATGCTCTAGGCACCCCGGTGTACCTTGTATACCTCCTTTTTGGATTATAATGTCGATGTACCCATTCTAAATGAGGTGTGTGGTTAGCCTTTTAGCCACCACTGAGAAGAATATCTTTCCTTCCGTGTTGAGTAGAGAGATTTGTCTGAATTGACTGATGTCTGTGGAATTTTGTTCATTCAGAATAAACACACCATTCGCCTTTTTCCATTTTTAGATTATGAGCTGGTTCTTCCACACATTCTTCAGTAATCGGAGCAGCCGTTTGAAAACGTCAAGACATCTCTTATATACAACACGGGGTGCGCCATTAGGACCTCGAGCTGACTTGCATAGGGCTTCCTGAACAATACTTGCTACTTCTTGCATTGTTGGGAACTTGGTGTTAAATTCAGCTCCTGGTTTACTGGGCAATCTAAGACCTGCCACGCTGGTCTTTGCGACTATCTAAATAAGTTATGCTTAGGTGTTTTCAAGTTCTTCTTTCCCAGTGTATAGTGTACCCGATAGTAATCGTTACTGACTGTAGATCACAACTGGAATCAATATAAAACATCAGAACTGAAAACATGATGCATGAAAACAGATCTGAACTAATCATCATCCAAACGACATCAAACATTGCGCTTCAGTGGTTATCCTCCCATTGTAGAATCACTAAAAATAAGACAGCCGATGCTCTCTAGAAGTGGCAGTAAAATGGAAGTATTCAGCCACCAATTACCCTATCAAGAAGCTAAACCAACATCCACAACAAGTACAAACGTCAGTGAAGAAGGAAGGTGATGTGTATTCAGCAGATATAACCCAATCCGGATACCAGCAGACTATTATTTTTCGCCTGAGAACTGGCCACTGAAGATTACTAAGCTACCTCTATCGCCCCAGGATATTTCATATGAATGAATGATCATGTGGAACAGGAAATTCAGACCTCTGAACACATTCTCCAAAACTGCCCAACCCATGATGACCCATGACGCCTGGCCTTGTCAGTGGGTTCTGAGCTCAGACAGAAGCTATGCTGTGACAGTGAGGCCTATTAATCCAGAATTTTCCGTGCCAATGAAATAAGTTCATATATTTTGGTAGCACCAATCAAAACCATCGACGGTGACAAAAACTCACAACACCGTCGAGCTAACTTAAGAAAATCTTAATGGGAGTTCAAGATAGCAGGCCTCGGCGAAGGTTGTGTTTGTACTTGTGAGTTGTTGAGAAGCCATGTTTGAGCAGTCTCATCTACGCGGAACCCCAAAGGCATTTCTAAGTTTTAATTCTTGAAGTTTTGGAGAATGAAGTCAGGTTGTGTTAAAGTTTAATGCTATCATTCACACAACAGAATAAAAGCAGTCGCTATATTCTGAACTAGGAGCAAAGACTGTGTAAGATAGCAACTCAAGTAAGAACATCCCGATTTCTTTCAGTCCCCAGCTAGAATTGATTTTATTAGGGGAAGAAAACCAAGAAACGGTTATACTTCACTGGAAGGTTCAGAAGCTGAAGAGAATATCATATTTACTTTATTGAAAATAAAAGGCTCAACTACTTTTACTGAAAGTTATGAAAGCGAAGGTCGTGAACCACACGGGATTTTATTGTATCTCACGCGATTACGGAGAGAGATAAGGAAAATACGGACACATGCAGAAAACTACCTTCAAAATGAAAGAAACTGATTTGATTCCAGCTGCATTTTGTTTATTATGTATTCTGTAAATAAACTATGTTATTTGACTCGGCTGAGTAATGCAGATTTTGTCGAGTTGAATTCCAAGTTACAACTCTGTTAGTGAGCACACCACTATAGCACCTTCTAACAACTATCGAGAGACGAACGAACCTGTCGTACCTCTACAAGAATAAACACCTCTAGCGGACGGCTAGTAATTAACTTGCTAGATAGAGAGAAGCAGTCACCTATTTATGTACTATTAATTGGAGCCGTGATTACCTCACGGTCACATACGTATACTATTGGTATATTAAACTGGTACCTTGACCAACTCTCGTGGTGCACCCATAAAACAGGAAGACGACCATACCTATGATAGATATATAAGAAGAGTACCCATAACAGAAGAACGACCTCAATGAAACTTGTTGAAATTTTGAAATGGATCCTAATCATGACCAAGTACTACAACAACAACAAATGTTGGAGCAGCAACAACAACAACAAATGTTAGCCCAACAACAGGCCCAACAGATAGCACAAATGCAACATCAACAACCATTGATTAACCCTGCAATAGTTCCCTTACCTTCGGAGTCGGACCACACTATGGCAGCATTACAGCGCATTACTGACACGCTCAGTAATGTAGATCACTATGCAAAATATACCCAAATTCGCTCAGTGATCACTCCTCTTGGTGGAGACCCCAAGTCATTTCGACGCTGGATCATGGACATGGATAAGTTTGCAACCATGATAAATGCCAATTGCAATGTTGACAGAATAAGAATAGCATTTTTGTCCTCAGATTCGTTGGTGACAGATTTTCTAAGGCGGCGAAACAAGACATACCCAACAGAGACGTACAACTCTTTGAAAAAGGAGCTCATACAGAGATATTCAGACGTGATCGATACTCAACACGCTTGGTAACAGCTTCGTAAAATCAAGCAGGAAAAGGGAGAAACAGTACAATTTTATGGAGATCGATTATTACATTTAGCAGAAGAGGCATTTTTTGACGGTGCAGTGGCATCTCAAGAAATTGAACGACACCTAGTCGGCATTTTTGTTGATGGCCTCTACTCAGATAATCTCAAGCTCCATCTAATTCACAAAGACACTAAGACTATAACCGAAACAATACAAGAAGCGGTTACGGAAGACAACGTCCGCAAGAGATGTACACAAAGAATAGGTAGAGAGCCCAGGTTCGAAACACATCCTGAAAACGAACCCATGGAAATTGGCCATTCTCGACAACAGTGGAGAAGGAATGACAGTCATAAAAATCACTACTACCACAGACAGGACCACCAACAGCACGAGAATAGAAATACTGATTATACACCACCACCCAGACCACAACAGATTCATAATGTATCCCAGATACATTGCTACAATTGTGGTAAGCCAAATCATATTGCCAGGGCATGTCGATCAAGACCCAACAGCAATAACTACGGAGGACACCAAGCTAGTGGAAGTAACCCAGGTTCTCAAAGGAACGCCTCTTATGGCGACGGTAACAAGATAAATAATGTCCCAAAGCACTGGGATAGCCTCAACAACAGAACAAGACGTACAGCAGTGAGAAATTTCATAGGCGAAATAAGAAAAGGAACAACGTGGCAAATAAACAATGTGACGACAAGAAGTGAAAAACACTGTAGAATCACATTGGACAACGGACAGGAAGTACACATATGTCCAATATGGTTGGGAAAGAGAACCAACAGTGGGCAAAGTGAGAATGTCAGACGACCACTTCGAAATCTACGAACTATAAACATCGTACAGCTGAATGTAGATACAGCGACACAAACGGAGAATAGAGCTAAAGTTTCAGCACACAACAGGGACACAACTACCAAGACGAAGAAGGGAAACAGCAATGCAGTGTCACGAAGAAACAAAGAAGCAGGAACTTCTCACAGGAATAACATGAGAGTCTACCCGCACTACACAGAAACAATGCATCGGTGTCCGCAACGTTGTTCACAGGATCACAACCATCACTCTCCACCCCTCATCAGCCTCCAACATACTCCCCGTGCGGCCCCTGTCGCAACCCTAGTGATTATGTGAAGCGGACATTTGATGATAGAAGAAGACATACCATGGAACCCAGAGGACAAGTCCACCAGATAGCCCATCGAAATGCCACTAAAGCGTACGAGAAACGACAACGAACTCAGGATAAGAACGCAACTCTCGAGAAATTCCAAGTAGGCGAACCTGTTTATTACAGAAAGCACATTAGCCATTCCAAGTTTGACAATCGCTGGATCGACGGATTCAAAACACTTGAGCAAACTTCCCCCACGAGTTATATCCTGTGAAAAGAAGAAGATAACCGGACGCAGAAGGCACATGTTACAATTATAAAAAAGATAACCATAGGCCCATACCGAAACCTAAAGTTATCACTGACAGACAACCTAGAAGAGCCACCATGTACTATCTACCATCCAGTACGACATCTAATAGTACGTCGGATGAAGACGATGTTGAAGCAGAAAGGACAGATAACATACCAAGTCCATTGGATGACGCTGTTCGTCGATTGCGAAGATATCGTGAAAACTCCTCAAGTGAAGAAGATATACCACTTGCTGAACTTCGTGAAAGAATGGTTTACCGTGATGACAGATTACAACATGAACCACAAAGCAACTCCGAGACTAGTAGCAATAATAGCATACAGTCACCCCAATAATACCAAACCAAGTATACTACAGATCTGAACAGCCCACGACCAGTCATCAACAGTCCAACTGAACTTGGAGTAGTTCTGATATTATACCTCTAAAACAACGTCAAGAACGACTCACAGTGGAGCAGTACGGATAATGTACCCCTTCAACAGCTTCATGATAAAATGGTATACCAGCCGCAAAATTCCCCGAATACCAACGTTCGGCTACCAATAAGAGCAGAATCAGACTCTGAATGTGTGTATCAAACTACTGATACAGAGAACGATAAAGTACCTTCACCACCACGACAAGAAGAGTCCGATATCGATGCTTTAAGTGCACCTAGAAAATCAGACAGTATGGATGGCGAACCCCAAATCGACATCAGGTCGACAGCCAAAAGACCATATGCATCGTCATCAGAAGATTCAGCATCCATCGCAAAGTACAGCAGGCTCCCCCAGGAGCATGTCCGGTATAAAGTCATGAGAAAGCGACGCCAGACGAAAACGAACAAGTCAAAAGGAACTCTACAACCCATTCCTCCGCCACAGTCTATTACATCCTCTATGCGAGCAACATGTAACACATCTACTATTTCTTCGCCTACGCAAGCTTACGATAGCAGACTCTCGGAACGAGCAATAGCGCTCTTAGAAATCGCTAAACTACTTTAAATTAGCGAAGGCGTTCCCTCTTCATAGCGCCCAACCGATACTCCCTCATCATAGTATCCAACGTAGTACGTACTCTTCTCTACACAGTACGCGACAGTGTATACCAATATTATTTTTTTCCCATTACCATATTTAACCTTAATGAATTTTATGTGCAAAGCGCAAGTTACTCATGCACGCTTCTCACACTATGATGACCTTTGAGGCTCACGTAGGCATGCTAAAACTTTATCGCATACCCTATTTTTTTCTCACACCAGTGGATTTATAGGTCAGTTTCGACCAGTGCACTAACTGCCTCCCATCAACCCCGTCTTAAACCACACCGCGCTGTAACCCAAATTCTCACCACACTGACGTGCCTTAGTAGAACATTTGATACATCGCGGTAAATGATGTATTGCACAGTGACGATTAAACCCCCAGCCACCAGAGACGAGAAGATTGTACCATTTTACTATTGTTGCCCAGAACCCCGTTCATCGAAACAGAACCTACTTAGGAATGATTACCTGATGAATAAGATTACTTTGATTACAAGCATTTATGGCGGTATGCACATTAAAGGACACTGTTACTAAATATCCATACGATACTAAGTAAATTGTGTTGAGCCCTATGGGAACTTATTTACGTCCATTTTCATGATTGTTGTAGTTTTTTTTCTTCAGAGTTGTGACTTCTATGAGATTGTTAGGAAGACATCAACATTTGTTTTTAAACTGTTGTTAATTTAATTTGGTGTTTTGAGATATTTTGTCTAACTTAGGCTAAGTATATATTCTTGTTTACGAACAACCATAAAAAAACTTGTACGTGTTATTCGCATTATTGAAAATAAAAGGCTATTATATAACCAGGTACAGTTCAGATCAACTTGAAATCTTTAGTACATCCATTTACTTGTACAACCGATATATCAAGAAAAAAAATAGCACCCCATTATAATAAGGTCACTCAGACAAGTGTTACAGACACAAAATATCCTGACAAACCACGGATCAGAGTGGCAGGATAGTGTCGACATTGTACATATTTTTTTACTATGGCAGTGTTGTTTCCACGCCATAAGCAGTTATTACTCATGTATGTATTCCAGTTACTCTTTAAATTCAGATATGTTTAGTTTCCTAAAAATTACTGTTTTATATCTAGCTCACACATTGTAGCCAAGTTCAGGATTGCTGACTTCTTTTAAAGCCAAGCAGTTCATATATGATAGGTGTATGTTACCTTAGTCAAAGAGACTGTTACAGTTGTTCACCTTCTATACTTACTGTTAAGGCTTTGTTATAAAGTTGGTTTGTTTATATTGTAATGATTTTATGCAGGCATCCACTAATGTATATATACATGCGCCATACATCTACGAGAGCGTTGTATACCTACAAGAGCTTCTGTTTTGCAAACCTGTTCGTGTAGCGAATATTTCAGGGTTTTTTTTTTTTTTAGCAGAAGAATTTTTTTTTAACATTTTTTTTGGTTAAAAAGTTGTTTTTTAGGGTCTTAGAATTTTTTTTTGACAGAACGCAAATGTCTCCCTACGGGATATATTTGTGTGGCCCGGGACCTATATGTGACAGTGAGTCCTATTACCCCAGCATTATCCGTGCCAATGAAATAAGTTCATACATTTTTAGTAGCACCAATCAAAACCATCGACGGTGACAAGAACTCACAACACCGTCGAGCTAACTTAAGAAAATCTTAAGGGGAGTTCCTGATAGCAGGCCTCGGCGAAGGTTGTGTTTGTACTTGTGAGTTGTTGAGAAGCCATGTTTGAGCAGTCTCATCTACGCAGAACCACAAAGGCATTTCTAAGTTTTAATTCTTGAAGTTTTTCAGAATGAAGTCAAGTTGTGTTAAAGTTTAATGCTATCATTCACACAACAGAATAAAAGCAGTCGCTATATTCTGAACTAGGAGCAAAGACTGTGTAAGATAGTAACTCAAGTAAGAACATCTCGATTTCTTTCAGTCCCCAGCTAGAACTGATTTTATTAGGGGAAGAAAACCAAGAAACGGCTATAAATCACTGGAAGGTTCAGAAGCTGAAGAGAATATCATATTTACTTTATTGAAAATAAAAGGCTCAACTACTTTTACTGAAAGTTATGAAAGCGAAGGTCAAAGTAACCTATGTCGTGAACCACACGGGATTTTATTGTATCTCACACGATTACGGAGAGAGATAAGGAAAATACGGACACATGCAGAAAACTACCTTCAAAATGAAAGAAACTGATTTGATTCCAGCTGCATTTTGTTTATTATGTATTCTGTAAATAAACTATGTTATTTGACTCGGCTGAGTAATGCAGATTTTGTCGAGTTGAATTCCAAGTTACAACTTTGTTAGTGAGCACACCACTATAGCACCTTCTAACAACTATCGAGAGACGAACGAACCTGTCGTACCTCTTCTACAAGAATAAAAACCTCTAACGGACGGCTAGTAACTAACTTGCTAGATAGAAAGAAGCAGTCACCTATTTATGTACTATTAATTGGAGCCATGATTACCTCACGGTCACAATGCCGCACTGACCTGGAGAAGACAAAATGGACTTCGTCCTGGCGGCAGGGCTGCAGATTTAGCATGACTACCAACTGAGCGAAGAAGAAGTGTACCTCTACGTGGCTGTTCGAACAATTCTCTGAAAAACTCGAAGAGTTCGTTCTTTTGCCAGTGCTTCATCCAGTTGTTCTCAAATCACTTTCGCACTGGCAAGTGGAAACGTAATGGCATCTCTCTTCCCGTCCAAAACGTGCGTGAGATCATTATCAGGCGGATCAATTCGAATATTCTCAGCGATGTGGACTGAATTATGGCTGAGATCATATAACGTCTTATATTAGAAACCGTGCGCTGTTGATCTACCGCTGATGAGCTTCCGTATCCCTTTTTTCGTTCTGTGGATTTTCATGCCTCTCTGAGAGAGGATTTTCTACCACAGGCACATGGATAGTCCAGCCGTTGGTCAGAATTCAAAATCCGTATAACTGGCCTGGCCAATTCCAAAAATTTACCTATGGATCCATCATTCTTCCCCACTCCCTTTTTGATGAATCCTGGAGGCGTTTATCCTTTGTGGGTAATATAGCAATTGTTTACAGCTTATTTAGTGCCAGAAGCCTATCGGTCTTTTCCCGATTGTCAATGGTCTAAAAATGTAGATATGATAGGAAACTCTGTACAGAGTACACTTAATATATCCCATCATCATTTCACTATTTACCTAGTTTCCTTATCATATTTAATTAAGTACATTTTTTACATTTCATCTGTGTGTGAAAAGTCTTGCACAATAATACTTTTACTTTCTACTAATCCCAAATGTTTACATATTTAATTTATAAACAGTATAGATGCGTCGATCATTACTAAGTTATTTAATATATCACTCGTGTTGTCTGTGTTAAGTATTTACCTATAGGCAAAATCCATCATGTAGGAGATTGGGAAATCTTTCTTTATCGAGATCTTAGGGCATACGTTAATGTCGAGGGGTTCATAAAACGTTTCACGATTTATTAGAAATCGCTATCTAGTGTAGAGTATTCACCTTCTCTTCTTTTTGTCCTTATCTCGAATAGGTGTCTTTCTATCTTAACAAGCCAGTTTCTGGAGACTTTTTTGACAACATTGGTGCCCCGCCCAGTATAGCAAACACGACATTCACGACAAACTAGATCACGTGAACTCTGCTTAGTTACATTATGACCAACTACATAACATAAACTCTCATGTGTTATATCATGACCAACGTGGCTATGTAAGCTTTTATGTGTTACATCATGACCAAGTTAATCATGTAAATTCTCCTGTGTTACATTATCAGAAACGTGACTATATGAACTCTGTGTTAATCATGACCAAGTTAATCATGTGAACTCTCTTGTGTTACATCATGAGCAACGTGACTATGTAAGTTTTTCTGTGTTACATCATGACCAAGTTAATCATGTAAACTCTCCTGTGTTACATCATGATCAACGTGACTATATGAACTCTCTGTGTTACATCATGACCAAGTTAATCATGTAAACTCTCCTGTGTTACATCATGAGCAACGTGACTATGTGAACTCTCTTGTGTTACATCATGACCAAGTTAATCATGTAAACTCTCCTGTGTTACATCATGAGCAACGTGACTATATGAACTCTCTGTGTTACATCATGACCAAGTTAATCATGTGAACTCTCTTGTGTTACATCATGAGCAACGTGACTATGTAAGCTTTTCTGTGTTACATCATGACCAAGTTAATCATGTAAATGTGGCCGGGGCAGGTGTTCCTTAGGACTGGAACGGCACCATATTACCATCATGTGGCAGTGCCGGTATATGCAGTATTTTCAGTTTACTTTACAGAGAGCAGATGTTTAACTGGCCTAATCACCAGAGATCTAGATTTCTCTCCTAAATTTGTGTTACCAGGATCGATTTTCTTCTCTTAGGTGTTGATGTAGCGAATTTAATTGAAATGGATAGATTTCTTAGCTTAATCTCAAAACTGTAGTAATTCACCTTTTCAACAGCGTTCGATTTCATGCAAAACTTTTAATATCTTTCAGCATGAAACTTAAATTTCAACAAAGTCTGGAATTCAGAACATTTTTACAATAATAAGCATAATAAAGTTTTAACATCTCATCAGATGCTTTCATCGATGCAAAAATCCCTTTTTGCATCTTTGTCTCATAGGCCTACTCAATTGTCAAATATGGCGAACTTTCTCATTCCACCGTGTTCCTTCCTTTAAGTTACCGTCTTATCTTAGGTTCGACGACATTTACCCATCTCTTCAGATTTGTCCTTGTTTTCTTTATCATCATAAGTATTCCTTGAGCTAAATACTTTCCAACACAAGGATATTTTCTGCTCTACACGGTTTGAGGTGTAAGACTAGTTTTTTGCAAATTGACTCAAATCCTCGAACCTAGTTCTGCTGCGACTAGGGTTGGGAGCTCTATTCAAAATATACATTGAATGATAGTCACTACTTACGCAAGTAAGAAATATAAAACCACTCAATGTCCTGAAATGCACATTTTATAATAAATGTTGAAGTTGACTTCCTCAAACTAAGAAATATGTAGAGCTGGACCAGATACGACCTCTTGAAATGCGCTCTTTCATTCTACTGCCAGATGGCGTCCTGTTCTATATTCCCCGGGGTAAATCTGAGCTATCCGATTGGTCAGGGGAAATCACCCAATTATTAGAAATAGCGTGTAGAAGCGACTCTACCCTAAATATGTGACACTATAATTTTTTTATATTCTGTTTCTCATAAAATATAAAATTATGGGGTAGTCTGTGCTTCCTCCGTCTTGTTGGAGTATAGCCTGTTTCCAAAGGAACAACTATGTACACGGCCACATAAACTCTGCTGTGTTACATCATGAGCAACGTGACTATGTGAACTCTCTTGTGTTACATCATGACCAAGTTGATCATGTGAACTCTCTTGTGTTACATCATGACCAAGTTGATCATGTGAACTCTCTTGTGTTACATCATGACCAAGTTGATCATATGAACTTTCCCCAAGTTCTTCGAGACGTTCTATCATGGCATGTCCCAGCCTGTATCTAATGTCACAAGACTGGTTTTTCAATTCAGTGGATAAAACTAACCCACTTAAACCCTGTTGGGTTATATTTACTGTTAGAATCCTAGACATTTATTATATTACTAGTGTCAATGTCGTAATTAGATCATTCATGTCATAGTTACTGTTACTTTTAGAATCCTAGACATTTATTATATTACTAGTGTAAATATCGTGTTTAGTTCGTTCATATCAGAGTTACTGTTATTTCTAAGAATCCTTGACATTTATTAAATTACTATTGTAAATGTCGTGCTTAGTTCGTTAATATCATCGTTACTGTTATTTCTTGGAATCCTAGACATTTATTTTACTACTAGTGTCAATGTCGTGTTTAGTTCAACCATATCATAGTTATTATTATTATATCTCTTCTTTGGACCTTGGTCACTGACTGACAAAGCAATCAGCGACCATCACATCACGCCTAGTGGCGTCTTGTAGGGCGGCAACAAACTGTCTCCACTTTGGTCCTTGGTCGCTGACTGACAAAGCAATCAGCGACCATCACATCACGCCTAGTGGCGTCTTGTAGGGCGGCAACAAATTGTCTCGGTCGACCGCCATCCTTCAAGAGGTGCCCCAGCCAGTGGTCAATGCATCTTTGTGGGCACTTATTATGATTTATAGTCAGTGGTCAAAGCTTCACGACAAACAATTAGAGGGTTTAGTACTCTTTTAATGTGTGTTCAATTTAGCTTTCACGGTACAATGCGTGACGTTTCCGTATATTCCCGAAAAACAGGCAAGATTTGTTTTTATTGTTCGTCCCAGAATGTTTCACTTAGGCAATTGGTAATATAGGGACGAGCAAGTCACACGCCAAAACATGGCGGGGAAATAATCTTGTGCTGTTTTTGTTGTATGTCCTGACGACGGCATTCTCATGTGGCCATTTAATTTCTTCTCATCCCATTTCAACTTTATTGGATCTTTGTGGTCAAACGTATCATGACTTATAGTCAATGGTTATACACCGTGAAAATAATGAATGGCCTGCGTGCTCGTTTAATGGGCGTTCAATTTATTTCCACGGTGCACTGCTAGCCTTTTCCGTAATTGTTTCGATAATTTGCTGAATTGTTTTATTGGTTACAGACGTTTCAGCAACTATATGAGATTTGACCTTTTACGTGTGTTAATATTGCAGACATAATTGTTATTATATTAATTTGCTTGTTATTCACTTTAAAATAAGATAATGTTTAGTGTGTTTTTATCTTGTCTAAATATAAATTCTCATTCGATATTTCCTTAAAAACACTGAGATGATAGAAGGACTGGCGGAAGAAATAAACTATGGCGCAGTCGAGAGTGACTAAAAGTGTACAAACGTGCAATCTTTGGAGGAATGTGAAGGACATAATAGATGCAGAAGAAGGTACAAAGCGCAGGTATTGGTGGTCACCTGTGTTAGATGTGATAGTCTGACAATACAGGTGAGTCTTTCACATACATATTTACATTGATATATTCAGGTATTGACAGAGAAAATGTATGAAGTTAATGAGATTATTTGGTTCAGGACACGATAGGTGAGTGGCGTATTCAGCAAACGTCATCCGGTGTTGACTTGCGGTTGATGAACTAAAATATAACTGCCGTATTCAGTAAATGACATTCAGTTATTGACATATTCAGCTACTAACATATTCAGGTACCCACCAAATATATTTATAGAATGTGAGAGTCCTATATACACACAATGGGATTCTCTCAGGTGCTACGGAGTTCGTGCACTGTGCTGAGATCCTCCTTTTGTGATCTAAGGAGATCTGAGCACTGATGGAGTTGTCTGAGGAAGATAGTCCTTAAAACCAAACCAAACATATTCAAGCAAATAACATACTCAGTTATTACATACAGCTTTGTACTAACATATTCAGTTATTACATGCAGCTTTGTACTAACATACTCAGTTATTACATACAGCTTTGTACTAACATATTCAGTTATTACATACAGCTTTGTACTAACATACTCAGTTATTACATACAGCTTTGTACTAACATACTCAGTTATTACATACAGCTTTGTACTAACATACTCAGTTATTACATACAGCTTTGTACTAACATATTCAGTTATTACATACAGCTTTGTACTAACATACTCAGTTATTACATGCAGCTTTGTACTAACATACTCAGTTATTACATGCAGCTTTGTACTAACATATTCAGTTATTACATACAGCTTTGTACTAACATACTCAGTTATTACATGCAGCTTTGTACTAACATATTCAGTTATTACATGCAGCTTTGTACTAACATACTCAGTTATTACATACAGCTTTGTACTAACATACTCAGTTATTACATACAGCTTTGTACTAACATACTCAGTTATTACATACAGCTTTGTACTAACATACTCAGTTATTACATACAGCTTTGTACTAACATACTCAGTTATTACATACAGCTTTGTACTAAGCTGTATGTATACATACAGCTTTGTACTAACATATTCAGTTTTGTACAGCTTTGTACATAACATACTCAGTTATTACATACAGCTTTGTACTAACATACAGTTATTGTACAGCTTTGTAGTAACATATTCAGTTATTACATACAGCTTTGTACTAACATACTCAGTTATTACATACAGCTTTGTACTAACATACTCAGTTATTACATACAGCTTTGTACTAACATACTCAGTTATTACATACAGCTTTGTGGACAGTCTTTACATACAGCTTTGTACTAACATACTCAGTTATTACATACAGCTTTGTACTAACATACTCAGTTATTACATACAGCTTTGTACTAACATACTCAGTTATTACATACAGCTTTGTACTAACATACTCAGTTATTACATACAGCTTTGTACTAACATACTCAGTTATTACATACAGCTTTGTACTAACATACTCAGTTATTACATACAGCTTTGTACTAACATACTCAGTTATTACATACAGCTTTGTACTAACATACTATGTTATTACATCAGTACTTACTCAGTTATTACATACAGCTCAGTTTGTACTAAGCTTTGTAGTAACATACTCAGTTATTACATACAGCTTTGTACTAACATACTCAGTTATTACATACAGCTTTGTACTAACATACTCAGTTATTACATACAGCTTTGTACTAACATACTCAGTTATTACATACAGCTTTGTACTAACATACTCAGTTATTACATACAGCTTTGTACTAACATATTCAGTTATTACATACAGCTTTGTACTAACATATTCAGTTATTACATTCAGCTTTGTACTAACATACTCAGTTATTACATGCAGCTTTGTACTTACATACTCAGTTATTACATGCAGCTTTGTACTTACATATTCAGTTATTACATACAGCTTTGTACTAACATACTCAGTTATTACATACAGCTTTGTACTAACATATTCAGTTATTACATGCAGCTTTGTACTAACATACTCAGTTATTACATACAGCTTTGTACTAACATACTCAGTTATTACATACAGCTTTGTACTAACATACTCAGTTATTACATACAGCTTTCTACTAACAGTTATTACATGCAGCTTTGTACTAACATACTCAGTTATTACATACAGCTTTGTACTAACATACTCAGTTATTACATACAGCTTTGTACTAACATACTCAGTTATTACATACAGCTTTGTACTAACATATTCAGCTAATAACATTTTTAAGTTTACATATCCAGCCAATCAGAATTTTGTTTCTACTCATGACATACGCAGGTAATGAGGTATAAATCTCAAATCACATTCAGTCTAGATTGACATTTTCAATTAACGAGCTGGTCAATAATGATGTTTTAATTTAGTGGCCTTTACACTTAACCACACTGTCAGAGGTGTTCAATGGTTCAAATCAAAATCGACATTTTTTTTACGTCTGCCGCTTCTCGTTTGTTTTTTATTGCTCTCTTTATTCAGTTTCCCGCCTGATTAATTCATTAGTTAGCTCTGCTTTGTCGTACCTGAAATCTGTGGACGATTTTCCCTGAAACATTCACTTTTGGCGTGAGCGGAAATGAACGTTTTATTTAAGTGTCACATTGTTTTCTGATGAACAAAGACAGAAAAAAATCCCAGCCGACCTACAATTGATTAAAGACATTTTATTGTGTATCCAGTAAATTCCTGCAGCAACGGTTTTCATTTGTATCTCCATTTTTTTTCTTTTCTACCTACCTGGTAATTTTCTCACATCATAGTTGTCATGAATCGGCAAAAATCTGCTGTGAATTTTTCACTTACCTTCTTTTGCATGACACGACACTTACGGGAAAATCCGATAAATAAGAATAAATCCTTATACGGCTTTGTAACCACAGAATTAGCACACTCGATCAATCGTAATATCTCCTTTAAGCTCGTTCAGAATTGGATCATATTTGACAAATATACAATAAAACTAATAAGAAGTCTAGGAAATATCGTATACTACAGGATATTTTTGTGGAGATATTGGAAAATGTGTTACAAAAGTTACACAAATCGATCTGGCGAGCTGAAAAAGTTGAGAGGAAAGAAATGACACAGAATGCCTTCCGAGACGTTCACTTAGCCACTATATAAGGAAGGGCTTCTAACAAAGCAAAACTAGACAGAATTCAAAATGCAGCCATGAGAACCATTACAGGTGCATTTATATCAACACCAGTAGAAGCGCTAGAAGTAGCTCTTGGCATACCACCCCTTGGTCTAAGACGGAAAGAACTAAGATTAAATTATTGGAGTAAAGTAGCACAAGAAATGACCCACCAAGCACATAAAGCATTTGTCAAAAACCAACCAAGTGTATGGGATGTCCCCTTAAATAAAGATAGATATCCAACAGGGTGGAGAACTATAGAAGATCTGACGCAGTTCAAAGAACTGTCAAACACAATTAAAAATAGTAATAAATATAGAAGCAAAATACCACCCTGGGAACTAAAAACACCAAAAATATACTACTAACTTACTGAAAAGATTAAACAGACCATAGAAGATAGGGAAGCCAAAATGATAAGAAGAAAGTTCATAGATCAACTAACAAAACAAAGTCTGGCCGTCTACACTGATGAGTCCAAGGGTGATAGTGGGCAACTAGGCGCAGGGGTAGTAATACCACCGTGGGGAATTAAAAAGAACTACAGTATAACTGAAGGGGCTTCGATTTTTACCGCAGAGATGGTAGCAATTCTAAAAAGTTTAGAAATAATCGAAGATAACCCACCAGAAGCTGTTACGATATTTACAGACTCACTATCATCATTACAAGCACTAGAACACCCAGGTAAATGTAGCCGGTCAGACATAAAGGAAGAAATTCTAGCAATTAATACATCACTAGGGAACAGAGGATGTAGTGTGAGGCTAGTGTGGGTTCCAGCACACATAGGTATAGCTGGTAACGAGTTGGCAGACCAGAACGCCAATAATGGAAGAATAAGTAAAAACAATATAAGAGCAGGACTGGGAAGATCGGAGATCAAGAGCCAAGTGAAGCTAACTATAAACGAGGAATGGAAGACAACATGGAAGAACAGTAGAAAAGGCAGACACGCGTTCAAACTGCTGAAAGAACCAACAAGGACGTGCCAGGTCAGAGAAGAATTAAAGATACCATCGAACAAAAAACTGTGGCGTCTCCGTCTCGGTGCATCATACTTTATGATAGAGGAACCACACTGCCAAGAATGTCAGGAAGAAAATGACATAGACCACTACCTGATCCACTGTAAAAAGTACGAACAACAACGGCTTGAATTAAAAACTTACTATAGAAATAACAATATAGAAATGACAGGGGATAAGGTTTTAAGTATAGATGCTCCAGGAGATGCCCAATCAATACTTAAAAGATATATACTTAAAACAAAGGAAAACATATAAAGGTTAGTACTTCAGAAAAGACATTAAACCAAACAGAAATTAAGCAACAAGAACTAACAAATCATTAAAAAAAAAAAAAAAACAAAAAAAAAAACTTACTAACTACTCATAGGACAAGGAAAGACAACGAGGTATAAAAAAAAAAAAAAAAAAAAAAAAAAAACACACAAAAAGAACAAATACTAATACAAATTAAAACCAAGTGAAAAGGACAATCTTCTCTTCTTCTCTTCTTCTTTGATCCATAACCACCAACCGTCAAAGCAGTCAGCGGCCATCACGCCTGGTGGCGTCTTGTAGGGCAGCAACAAATTGATTCCACTTTGCTCGGTCGGCGGCCATCCTTCGTACAGTGCCCCAACTGTGGTTCATTCTTTGCATCTCAGCTTCCACAGTTCTCCGCCAAGTTGTTTTTGGTCGGCCTCTCTTTCGCTTTCCCTCGGGGGTCCATAGCATAGCTGTTCTTGTGATGGTATCAGGGTCCCTTCTGAGGACGTGGCCAACCCAACTCCAGCGTCTGCCAGCTATGACGGTGTGCATGTCATCCTGGTTACTCCGAATAAGTAGTTCTTGGTTGCTGATGGTGTTTGGCCAAAAGATTCGGAAAATTTTCCTTAGGCAGATTGTGTGGAAGGAGGACAGTTTCGACATTTCCTTCTCTGTTACTCTCCAACATTCCGCACCATAGAGAAGCACAGAAAGTACTCAGCTCTCATACAGTCTTAATTTGGTGTTTGTGCTGTACTGGGAAGACTTCCAAATGTTGTTGAGAACAGCAAAGGCTGTTCTCGCTTTATTCATTCTGTTGTTAATGTCCTTGCTTGTTCCGCCGTCAGGTGTTACTATGCTTCCTAGGTAAGTAAATGTGTCTGTCTGTTCTAACTTCTGGTTCCTTACTGTAAAGGACAATAGTTATCTATAAACAATACAAAAGAGAAAATAAAATGAACAAATACAAATTAAAATTAAAATCAGCAACTGCAAAAGACAATAGTTATTTTAATTGAATACAAAATTAATAAATAAAATGACACTAAATACCCCAATTATAACCAATTTTCAGGTTGAACAGGGTAGACCAAGATGGAACGAGAAGAGGCAATAACGGTCAGCTGTTAAGTGCCCGCTCTCCACCCATCACCTCTTCAAAACAACAACAACAAATCGGACACACACACGATACGAAAATACGTCGATGAACCTGACGCCTGTATGAGAACTTGATCTTATTGAAAACGTCGAAAGCCTCCACAGTGTGATATAAGATAGAATAATACTGACATTGTGAGCAATAAAATTTCTAAACAGCTGCAGTTGGCGTAGTGCATTTGAAGCTGAGGGAATGTTTGTTATTCTCACAAAATACATTAGGTTTGACAAATTAATGTACATGTTGCGTGATAAATTCTCGCAACATCGTTTTATTTCAATATCTATTTTATAACGCAAGGGCAACAACTGCTTGAAATTTATAGTCACTTTTCTCGGTAAGCATTTGTCTTCTCGCGTTGGTATCGAATGCAGTTAAGTTTGAGCTGTGGTCATTTTGCGCTGGACTGCGCATGACTTGTCTTGCTTCTTGGTCGATCGGTTTCCGCCCACCACTAGTGGAGTGAGCGATTTGGAATGGCGAAAGAGATGCCTCGTTGAAGAGGGGATCTCCGCTATTTTTTGTTCTGTCAGGGATGTGTAGTCCTCTTATGGATATTTCGTTTATTCGGGATAATACCTCTAGTGTATTTGCACATGCCGGGAGGCGTGATATTTCTGTATTTCTTGAAAGCAAGGTAAATTGACATTTTCATTAACTCTATCGATTTTTGGTCGTGAACGATTTCTGGTTCATAGCCTGTCTTCGAAAGTCGTCGTCACGAGATGTTTTCCTAGCTCACATGTCGCTGTATTGTGCTGCATCGGTTGATGCATGTACCAAGGACCATTACTTGCTACTTTGTTAAATGAACTAGGTTTGGAAAACCTTTATTATCTAGAGTATATTTTTGAGGACATTATTTATACTTCGGCAGACGTGTCTGTCTTGCTGAAGTCAAACTAAGGAGAGTGAACTGATCTCATACATCTGGTTATCTCCTGGCTGTTATAGAAAAGGATGGAGTTTTTCACCTGACTACATTTACAGCACTTTGAAATATAACATGCATCTGACTCATCATTGTAATGCTGTCTACCGTCTATTGCTGTATTGAATGTTGCTGTGATAATGACTGTTTGATGTGCCTACATATTCGCGTAACCATTTTGTCACTGTGGCGTCCACAATAAATAATGAAGAAAAACGTCAACGGCTGTTTCAAGAATCATTGACTTTATACGTCGTGAGTTTACTGACGTCCTATGTGGATTGCCCTGTTATTTTTGTATGAACATTGTTTTGACTGAACACATCTGCACACTACACAAAACCAGACATGCGGATACCATCCATCATCATATGGCATCACGCATCATTTGGTGGCCATAAGCTGGTTTGATTCTGGTACCAGCAAACACGGGGTCCCTTACCCACTTCATTTTCAACAAGAATTCATCAGCATCCTTCAAGAAATTAACATTCTTCAATACAGTCAACATCTTCAAAATTTTCAAAGTACTCGGCGTTGCCCGGTAAAAGTCAAAATTTCAACTTTTTGACGGAAACAAGAATTTGACAGTACCCGGCGTTGTTACATGTTGCCGGATAACTCGGACTGCTGTTATCTTTTACGCAAGTCAAGCAAGTTGCTGCTGTCAAGGTTCCAGTGCTGTCGTTTTTGTGAAGGTCAAGTGCCGGTTGAAACGGGTTGTTTTCTGAAGAAGGCCAAGTACCGATTTCCATCAACTTACTTTTGGATTAGAAGGTCAAGTGCCGAAACAACTCAACACACAGTATTTCAGAAGCTCTTGTACCATCGTGTTAGCAGTGGAAGCAGTTCAGATGTGCCATCATCGTTGGAGCTTCGCTCTTTAGGACGTTGATTGACATCCGTTTTTTCTGCTGTTCTACGATTGGAAGCCTATAAGTTAAGTGGCCTGTTTGTATGTAAACTGTGCCCTTATACTTCTGCTGAGTCTTCTGTGTATCATCTCATTCTATATGTTATATGTTTATATGTTATTCGTATATTTATATGTTTATATTTCAGCGGGTTCTCGGTTGGGTGGTGTCTCCGTTAGATTATGCCACGTCATAGAGGTCGTCTATTGTGAGCGTTTTCTGTAGGGTTTGCAAATTTCCGATACTGGAATTTGCTAAGCGACTTCTGTTGCTATTTATGTTAGCTGTGATGACATGTTTTAATATTGTTTTCGTTATTATTTCGCATTCTTTAGTTTTGTTTTGATTTGTTTGTATTTGTTAGCCTACTCTTGTCTATAATTTAGTTTCATACAACATTTTTTGTTTATACACTGTGGTGTCATGTATTTTGTTTAATTCTATCGCAGATATCGTCACATTTTTTGTGATATTTCATTAATTTCTGCTTTATTTTTAGTTGATTTCTGCGAACGTTTTTGTATTGTTGCTGATCTTTGTTATTGTTTACATTGTTATTGTTTACATTGTTTGCATTGTTTACATTTTCAATGTTTACATTCTGCATGTGTTTACATAGTCATTGTTTACAGTTATAGTAATTAGTTAATGGGCTATGCTAATGCACTGTTACTACTACACTGATGATAAATGAATGATGAATAGTGTCGTGCACTATTGAATGAGAAGTGCACTTATGATCAAGAATTGATTGTTGATATTTCATATACAAGTTCTTTGATTGGAGACTTGTTTCCCACAGAGACTGGGATAATATAAGGTGATGTGAATATACAAGTGCTTAATTAAGACTTGTTACACTTAGGTTTGAAATAAATTAGTTAATTATTTCAGGTTTTGGACTCATATGTTAGACAACATGTCTACATTTGAGCACTTTATTGAGCAGGGTAAATTGCTTGGCAAGACTGGTGATAAGTTAGAAGAATTTGCAACTGCTCGATATGATAAAGCAATGGAAGCTGAACAAAAGAAACTGCATATGGAAGCTGAACAAAAGAAACTGCAGATGCAGGTGGATGAAAAAAGATTCCAAATGGAAATGGAAAAACAAAAAAGGGAATCAGAAGCTGAGGAAAGAAAACTCCAGCTACAGATAGAAGCTGAAAGACTTCAAAAAGAGGCTGAAAATAAAAGACTTGAAAAAGAAGCTGAAAATGAAAGACTTCAAAAAGAGGCTCAGGCTGAGGAAAGAAGATTACAGAGAGAGTCTGATGAGAGGAAAGAGAAAGCAAAAATGGAACATGAAGAAAAGGTCTTAGCTTTAGAGTTGGAAAAATTGAAATTGACGAGCATGAGTAATGGTAATGATTCAAACAAGGGTTCATCTTCTGGTAAGGCTAATAATGATACTTTTAAGATTAAGTTACCAACATTTAGTCCTTCCAGCGATGACATAATGTTCTATCTGGACAGATTTGAACAAGCATGTACAGCTCATAACATAGACAAAGCAAAATATGTTTATCAGTTATCAGGGATACTGACAGGTAAAGCTCTAAGTATATTAAATATGGTGGATGAACCTGACAAGAACAATTATGAGGTTGTCAGGGCCGCTTTGTTAAAGAAATATCAGCTTAACGAAGACGGCTATCGTCTACAATTTAAAAACATGTTACCTGAAAATGGAGTTGAATTCTCCGAGTTTATTGCAAGAATACGCATTACTTTCTCACGATGGGTTGAACTATCTAAGACGGAAAAAACTTATGAAGGACTTATGGACTTAATACTTAGAGACAAAGTCATGTCGTCTGTCAATGAGTCTTTCCTTGCTTTCCTTCATGAACGTAAACCTAAAACAATAAAAGAAATGGAAGATTTCTGTTGCCAATACGTAACTGCGCACCCACACATAACCATGGGTAACTCTAAGGTGAAAGAAGGTTTACCAGTTGCTTCGGCAGCTCCGTATGGCCAAAACTTTGCTCGTAGATTCCAACAAAATTTTGATAGAAAGAGTAGCGGTAATTTCTGTCAAAATCATGGAAATCAATTTCATGGTGATTCTTCTTCGAAGAATTGGAGACAACCTGATAGTACTCGTTACTATCACCCTAATAATTATAAGCATTTCAAAAGAGGATATGGTAATAGAGGTTATTCCTGCCGAAGACCTCAGAACCAAACAAATAGATGTTCGCATCAATGTGAACATGATAGTAATCGTGGAAACTGGAATTCGAACCAGGATAACAATTACAATAGAGACAATAATAACTGCAGAGATAATAATAACTTTGATAACTTCAGAGGTAATAATAGTCGGGGTAGATCTCAACACAAAAAAAAGAGATATCAGCAGGCTAATGCTGTACAACAGGAAACTGAGGGAGCCTGTAATCATGTTGCTGATAGTAAAAACTTTGACGCTGTCACTGGTTCTGCTTTTGACTTTGAGAGAGCAAACAAATGCCCCCAATGCAGTACTTTATTCGAACCGGGTACCATAACTACTTTGAGTTGTGGTCACCCACTTCCCGCTCTTCCTGCTGCTGTTGCGCATGACGGGAGGGGTTCTTTAATCCTACATAAGGGTCTTGTTAATGATACTCCGGTCTCACTACTTTTCGATTCCGGATGCACCACTATTGGTGTTAGACAATCGCTTGTAGATCCATCTTGTGCTACAGGAAGGGTTATTAAATGTGTCACATTTGGCGGCACTCTAGAAAAATATCCTACTGCTGTAATTCGCATTGCCACTCCTTTCTTTACTGGAGATGTGCATGCTTGTCTCTTACCTAATCCTATTGCGGACCTTATTATTGGTCGTATTCACGGAGTTAGGGAGTGTACCCCACAGCAGATTGCTGCTTGGGAAGATAATAACATGCAAGCTACAAATGCAGTGGTTACAAGAGCACAAGCTCTACAAACACCCGAAACTTCACTGAATAGTGATAATGAAGTTGATAGCCAAGATAGTCACTTAGTAATCACTCGTGACTCTTTCATAAAATTGCAAGAAGAAGATCCTTCTTTAAAAAAATTCTTCGTTCTTGCGAAGAAAGGTGATCCGAATCAGGATACAAATAGAAAATCTTGGATTGCAATGAGAAACGGCGTACTTGTACGTATGGTACAAGATTCGACTACGTCGGCACATTCGCAAATTCTTGTTCCCAAGAGCATGAGAGTCCAAATATTACAACATGCTCATGACTCGCAATGTGCTGGACATATGGGTTTTGCCCGTACGAAGTCGAGAGTCCTTGCGGCTTTCTTTTGGCCTTTTGTCAATAAGGACATTCGTATTTACTGCCGATCATGCAAGGTATGTCAGGAGGTCAAATCTAGAGGACCACGACATGCTGCGCCTATCCAGGCTGCTGACATTCCTATTCGGCCGTTTCAGAAAATGGCCATAGATATTATTGGCCCTTTTAAGGTCAAGTCGGCCAGAGGACATCAGTTTATCCTTACATGTGTCGATATGTGCACACGTTGGCCAGAGGCTATTCCTCTTAAGAGCATATCTACTACAGATATCGCAGATGCTCTTTGGTTGATATTTTCTCGCTTGGGGTTCCCCAGAGAAATATTGTCAGACCATGGCACTCAACTCATATCTGACACTATGTCACAGGTAATGTCTACCTTACATATTGAACGATCTCTCAGTAGTATCTACCATCCTATGTCTAATGGGTTAGTTGAGCGTCTGAATAGAACGCTCAAGACTTTGCTTGGTAAGATAACTGAAGATCATCCTCAAGATTGGGACAGGGTTTTACCCGCGGCTCTCTTTGCCTATAGAGAAGTCCCTAATGAACACACAGGATTTTCTCCCTTCGAACTTGTCTTTGGCGCGCGTCCACGCGGCCCTATGTCTTTATTGCACGATCTCATCACTGCCGATGATATTAGCGATGAAACTCAATCCTCATATGAGTATGTCATTGCTCTTAGACAAAAGATCATTGAGGCATGTAAGCTAGCAACTGCTTCATCAGAAATTGCTAAAGAGAAGGCAAGGCAGTTTGCTAACAAGAATAGATGTCTACGACAACTTTGTCCAGGTGACAAAGCATTCGTCCTACTCCCCAGTAGGGAAAATAGACTTCTTATTGCATGGAAAGGTCCGTATGCAATAGTCTCTCGGATTTCCGATGTTGACTATGTGGTCGATATTGATGGAAAGCATAAAACTTTCCACATAAACATGCTTTCGGAATTTCACGAACGTCCGGACTATTTGCTGCCTATTTTCCAGGCAACGGATGATGCTCCTGCACCTCACGGTCATTATTCATCCCTGTCTGTCATTCAGGATGAGGAAGCTACCTTCTCTGATGTCAACCTTCCCCTTCCAGTGGTTCCATTACATTCCACGGAATCTTGGAAAAACGTTTCTGTTTCTCCTAATCTTTCTGGTGACGAACATCGACAAGTCTCGTCGATGTTACAAACATTTCAGGATGTTCTCACTGACATTCCTGGACACACAGATGTCATAGAACATGACATAATTCTTACCGACAATAATCCAATTAGGGTTAGGCCGTATCCTATTCCTATACACTTTCAGTCGCAAGTGGAAAAGGAATTGGATGAAATGATTCAATTAAATATAATTGAACCATCGACTTCACCATATTCTTCTTCCATGGTTATTGTCCGGAAGAAGGATAAGAACATACGAATTTGCGTTGATTATCGCAAATTGAATCAGGTCACAAAGTTCGACGCTGAACCGATGCCTTTGTTAGAAGATCTACTGATTAGACTTTCTAATTCTAGATTCTTCACTAAACTTGACTTGTCTAAAGGTTATTGGCAAGTGCCTTTAGCAGAGCATGCCAAACCTCTTACTGCTTTTTCTACACCTAGGGGTCTATTTCAATGGAATGTTATGCCTTTTGGTCTCATGAACGCCCCTGCAACTTTCGTTCGCATGATGCGTCGAATTCTGTCACATCGTTCGGATGTCATCGCATACTTAGATGACATCTGTCTCTTCAGTGATACCTGGGAAGATCACTATTTAGGGTTATATGACTTACTGTCCACTCTACGTGAGAATAATTTGACAGCGAAACCTTCTAAAGCTTTTGTTGGTTTTGGTGAAATCTCTTTCCTGGGTCATCGTGTTGGTCATGGTCTCTTGAAGACAGAAGACCACAATACTTCCAAAATACTGAACATCTCTGTTCCTAAAACGAAGAAACAAGTTAGGAGTCTCTTAGGTTTAATTCAATTTTATGGGAGATTTATTCCAAATTTATCTTCGATCATGGCACCTCTATCAACATTGTTGAAGAAAGGTTCGCCTAATCTGGTCCGTTGGTCTGAAGAATGCCAATCTTCACTAGACCAAATCAAGAATATATTTTCTTCTCCTCCCATCTTAAGATTACCTACTCTTGATAGGACTTTTGTTCTTCGGAGTGATGCTTCATCCACTGGGATTGGAGCAGCACTGATGCAAGAATATGCAAATACTCTGCATCCTGTTATGTACATTTCTAGAAAACTAAATGCGGCAGAGAGGAACTACTCGGTTTTAGACCGTGAGTTGTTAGCGATGGTTTGGTCAATTCTAAAACTACAAAGATTCCTCCTGGGCGCACATTTCATTCTAGAGACTGATCAGAAAGCTCTTACAGCTATTCAGACTAAGAATTTGAAGAGTTCGAGATCCACTCGATATGCTATAGCTCTTCAACCTTTTCACTTCACGGTACGAGCTATCCGTGGTGCGGATAATGTGATGGCTGACATTTTGTCTAGATGCCCACATGACTCCAACTAATACTTCTGTCCTATATTTCCATATATTACAGAGTCATAACACACCTATATTTCTACAATAGATTAGCACATCTGTACTCACTTTATATGTACACACCATCGTGCTTTGTTATCATCTTCTTCTGTTCGTTTTTTTAAGATGATAGAGGAAGACTGAGTGGTTAATATAAGGGCCGTTAGTTTACTAAACAGCCACAATTATTAATAATGTATTGTACCTTATGAAGCATATTAGTTATTAATTAGCATTATATTGCTTGTACTTTCTCAGAATGTCATTGTTGAGCTGAGGACTTACCTTACTAGTATCAAGCATGACGAGTTCTAGATTGTGTACTTACCCTCGGAATACCAGAGCATATGTCCTGGATCGTCATGTAGTTTAACTTTACTATGTACTTATGTCATTACATGTCAAAGAATGTACTATTTAAATTTTCCTATCAGATTTGTACATCCATTTTTAAAGACAATATTAGAGTATGCTGTTTAATGATGATTATAGTAACTTGCATACGTATATTGTGTTTACATGCTAACGTGATGTGTGTTGGTGACACCTCCCCGATGTGAATATTTTTTGAGACATATTTATTTTTCTGTTGAGGTATATCCTCACCAGACACTCTATAATTAGCCTATTGTTTGGCAATTTAGTTAATTATCAGCGCATAATTCGTGCGTTTTGAGCCGCTTATCGCATGCTCTTTGATATTGAAAAAAAAAATATGTTCCACACATTTTTTTTTATCGGGAGGAGGTGGTGATATGTTGCGTGATAAATTCTCGCAACATCGTTTTATTTCAATATCTATTTTATAACGCAAGGGCAACAACTGCTTGAAATTTATAGTCACTTTTCTCGGTAAGCATTTGTCTTCTCGCGTTGGTATCGAATGCAGTTAAGTTTGAGCTGTGGTCATTTTGCGCTGGACTGCGCATGACTTGTCTTGCTTCTTGGTCGATCGGTTTCCGCCCACCACTAGTGGAGTGAGCGATTTGGAATGGCGAAAGAGATGCCTCGTTGAAGAGGGGATCTCCGCTATTTTTTGTTCTGTCAGGGATGTGTAGTCCTCTTATGGATATTTCGTTTATTCGGGATAATACCTCTAGTGTATTTGCACATGCCGGGAGGCGTGATATTTCTGTATTTCTTGAAAGCAAGGTAAATTGACATTTTCATTAACTCTATCGATTTTTGGTCGTGAACGATTTCTGGTTCATAGCCTGTCTTCGAAAGTCGTCGTCACGAGATGTTTTTCTAGCTCACATGTCGCTGTATTGTGCTGCATCGGTTGATGCATGTACCAAGGACCATTACTTGCTACTTTGTTAAATGAACTAGGTTTGGAAAACCTTTATTATCTAGAGGATATTTTTGAGGACATTATTTATACTTCGGCAGACGTGTCTGTCTTGCTGAAGTCAAACTAAGGAGAGTGAACTGATCTCATACATCTGGTTATCTCCTGGCTGTTATAGAAAAGGATGGAGTTTTTCACCTGACTACATTTACAGCACTTTGAAATATAACATGCATCTGACTCATCATTGTAATGCTGTCTACCGTCTATTGCTGTATTGAATGTTGCTGTGATAATGACTGTTTGATGTGCCTACATATTCGCGTAACCATTTTGTCACTGTGGCGTCCACAATAAATAATGAAGAAAAACGTCAACGGCTGTTTCAAGAATCATTGACTTTATACGTCGTGAGTTTACTGACGTCCTATGTGGATTGCCCTGTTATTTTTGTATGAACATTGTTTTGACTGAACACATCTGCACACTACACAAAACCAGACATGCGGATACCATCCATCATCATATGGCATCACGCATCAGTACATTTACAAACTGATGTTTATTTTGTGCTTGATTTTTCAGGTTATAATTTTGCTTTGATAAGTATTTTATGACTGACTCTTTATGTCTAGCTTCTTACTTATGCCCGTATGAAGCTTTGTTTCGTCACAAAATATAACCACAATCCCATACAGCATTGGCGTAGCTAGAGTCCTTGTCAGGACTGGTATTCACTAGCAAATAAAGCTATCAGCCCTTTTCAGAGCTGGCTTTTAGAGCTGAACACAAAGAGTTCGCCTTTTCTGTAATTGCTGGGCGCCTTTTGTGTATATGGTGAAAAGAAGGAAATGTATTAATAATGTATTATATCATGTACGACGTACTCTCCCCAATGGATTCCACGTCTCATAAAATGAGGATTATGACTACAGTGAGAGTTGGAAAATAACAAAATCATTGGAGAACAAGCTGAATACATTCGAGAACAAATGTCTTAGAAAACTCATGAACATCAGTTGGAAAGAATTCAAGACTAATCGACAAATAAGAGAAGACTCTAGGCAGAAACATGTCTCCAACTATATAAGGAAAAGACGATGGTCATATATCAGTCATGTCCTACGAATGCAAAACAACAGAATACCATTGCAGGCACTCACTTGGGTTCCTGATGGTAAGAGGAAAAAAGGAAGACCAAAAGAAACACTCAGAAGAACAATAATAAGAGAAGGAAGAACGTTGGGCCTAAATAATGTGCAAGAGCTAAGAGGAGTGGCGTCACAACGAACAACCTGGAGAGCACTGGTTTCTGCCTTATGCGCCGTGTTTGGTGCTTAAAGAATTTATTATTATTATTAGTATGACTACAGTGGTCAGTCATCAGAGGCGGGGCCGCCTTCACTGAACAAGTACTATACACTGGGCTTGTTTTGTTTCAGGTTTCAATCAATGTGCACCACATAAAACTACATGTAAAACAGGGTGAAACGTGAACAGTGGACTATCACTGTTACCTGGCCTCACCATTGTGACATAAGACCAGAAGTCGTAACAATTTCAATCATGTGTGTAATTCGCGAATCAGTGGACCATCACTGCTACCTTGTGGTGGATTTTGATGTTAATTATGCGAATTATTATTAATTGTCTACAGAGTGAGATCAAGCTATGTAAGTCCCTCAGTCTAATAGTTGCTGATGATGTATTCTCAGGGTACCTAACTGCTACCACCCTATGATCTCACTCTGTGAAATATTTTGAGTCTATTAATTTGATATGGCTACGTGTCTAGGGTAATGTATGTGTGATGTATGATAACAACTTAATACAACTGTAACTCAATCCAATAAACTCAAGTAAGACAGTGGGTACAGTTATTGAACTATGTTACAATATTAATTTCCTGACTCTCAATGTTTTGAATCAGGAAGGTTAAACTCAAAATAAAGGTGGTTATGTACACAGGTAAATACAGTTGAGGGACATCTTGTCCATAAATGCTATTATTTAAAATGTTTCTGTACTTGTATCCCTGGCTGTAGTAACAATGTATTAAGAAGAGTCACTAGTTGGAAGAACTGTTCTTTTCATCATGTCACTAGAACGTTTAATTACAGTGTGGAGGTTAACCGTATAATGCGAAGTCATTAGTCCTAAAAACAGAAGGCTTCTCTTTCAATCAGAGGCAAGTAGGTGGTTGACTGTAAATATGACACTTTCTGTCCACAAGAATTTCAGCTGGAGTCAGCAATGGCAGTTACTTCACAATACAAGCAACAGGTAAGTTGCCTCGTACCCTGCAGCTCCAGGTTTTGTCTCACTGGTTACTAGTTGATGCAACCCTGCAACAATGAACAATGCCTACCTAAATACTCTTCATATACACATCTCCACACCTAACAAATAAACATCGTTAAACATTCAATAGTGATCAGCACAAGTGCTAATCAATAGCTACAGTTCCTAATTGTATTGTGACATCTAATCAATCAGTGGGTATCTGCTCTTTTCCCACATGGCTTCAACGCCTCTGTCACTTAGACTTTAGTTATTTTTTATATCATCAGCTGGGATACAACCATCTCTTTTTTTCTGTTTAATGATCTGTCAACTTTGATAGTATGATGTTCTTTTTATTTCCCAAGAGTTTTTGGAACATTGGCCTGCAGAAGTCTGCTAGTATCTTTCTTATCTTACAGTTGTAATAATGGTTATGGCAATAATCAAACACCCTTTTACTGTCAATTGCTTCATACGTCTGCTTTAGGCATGTATATGCTCCCTAGGATGTCATAAGCTTCCACAATGGCAAATGTCGCACCACTCAAAATTGGTGGGCCCCTATCTGGGTTGGACTCTTCATAATAATAATATATCAATAAAAGCATTTATCTTACCGCAATCAATGAAATAATACACTAGTATAGATTAACTAGCGATCAATGGGCACAAATCTTGATCGTCGCCGTCCAGACGCAAAGGCAATGGGTCACACACAAGGCTTTGCTACTGTTCTTAATCTGACTAGGTGAACAAATATTCTTCAAGTGGCAGCGTTCGCTTGGCCACCCTTTAGTTTTATCTCTCCCCTTTTCAATATCAGTAACCAATCAAAATTGAATCCAGCCAATTTGACCTTTTTCACAGACGCGTTAGAAAGTGTAACATCCCAAGATTTTCAAAACTGAGCAGTTATCAGCGCGTTTGTCTGCCTGTCTCAATTTCTTATTTCTACAATATCTCTGTTATTAATTGTGCGATTTTAAAGGTGAAAAGTGATTATTAAATGGCCCACTGTCCTTTATCTATCCATTATAACTTCATATGCTTCGTTATCTTCGTTTCCATCTGTGTACTTTTCCTCTTTATTTATTCCAACTACAATACTTTTCTATAAGGCAAGGTAATTCATTATAAGGAATAACATGATCTTTAAATAAACAATATTATCATAACTTTTCAAACATCCCTTTTTATCTCTGTATTCTTCTTTCTTTCCAAAGAAATAATTATCCGAGTTTCCTCTTTTCCTCCCCCCCCCCCCTTTTTTTTTTCTCTGCCCACATGCGTTAGTTGTTTCAGTTGCCAAGTAACAAGTTAGGCTAACTTTTGTCACTTTAACTATCTCTTCCCCTCTCTCCTTGTATTTTCAAGACGGTGGCGACTTGGACCGATGCCAAGCTGTCTATCCGTCGTTCCTAACAATTAGTACTGGGGTAGAAAAAGTGGGGTTTGTAGGTGAGACTTGCCCGCTCGCTAACAAATATTCAAATATTAGCCACGCGTCTTGTGTTTCAAGAGACGGGGCCTAACGACACACTGTCGCATATTGTACTAATAATAGATTCTAAGAATGCTTTTGTTAGTTTTATTTTCAACAGTTTGATTTTACCCTTGATAATTTTCAAACTAGTAGCATTGCCTTCAACCAAGGTCAAATGTAAAAGTTGTTTATAGCTTTTCCACGGCAATAGTGAAAAAAAAATTCAAATACGGTAATATGATTATATTTGAGAGGGGGGTTAAAAAGAACCATTTTATCACACATCTCCCCTGTTAAAAAGATGCATCCCAATGCATCTTTATAATCCGTGTTAACAATCCCGATCAAATGAACTCAACTAGGCTTTGTGAGTATCCTGGGTTTCTGCAGGTGGGTGCCTACTCAAAAAATCTGCCCCAACATTCTGCGACCCCAGAATGTATTCAATGGTAAACGAATACGGTTGAATGAGCAAAGACCATTTTAATAAACGGGCATTTCCATGTTTTGCCTGAGCCAAAAATACCAATGGCTGATGATCCGATTGTACCACAAATGTTCTACCATATAGATAGATCTGGAACTTCTTGATCACCCAGACTAAAGCCAAACATTCTTTTTCAATAGTTGAGTAGTTTTGTTCCGCTCTGTTTAATTTGCGACTGGCATAAGCAGCTGGGTTCAATTCCCCACCTGGCGAAGAGGACCTTTGTAACAAAGTGGCCCCCAAGCCCACATTACTAGCGTCCTTTCTTACTATGAATTCCTGACTCAAATCAGGTAATTTCAAAATAGGCTTGCTGGTGAGTTTTTCCTTTAACCCATTATATGCCAATTCACATTCTGCCGACCATTCAATCTTATCTGGTTTTCCTTTACGAGTTAAATCCGTCAGAGGAGCACACACAGAGTTAAAGTTTTTAATGTACTTCTGATAAAAGCAACAAAGTGACACAAAGGATCGCACATCCTTTTTAGTCTGTGGTCTGGGTGCTCTCTGCAATTTCTCCAGGTTCTTGGGGTCAGGGGTCATATAACCCTGATGCACAGTATGTCCCAAGAATTCTAATTCTTTGCATCCAATACAACATTTTGTTGGTCTAGCAGTTAAATTTGCCTCTCTGAGTCTATCAAATAGCATATTCAAAGAGTTAACGTGTTCTTCAAATGTTTCCGTAGCGACGAGGATACCATCCATGAAATTTGTAATACATGGGTTTTTCAGTGGATCCAACATATTTCGCATCATTCTGGAAAACACACTCGGCGCATTCTTCAATCCAAACGGTAACATGTTAAACTCATAGTACCTTTTCAAGGTGCTAAAAGCTAGATAAGGTCGAATCTCAGGCTTCACTGGAATTTGGTAATATCCCTTGCTGAGATCTACCTTGGAAAAATATTTTGCCTTATTCAACCTGGCAAACAGTTGATTAGTATCAGGTAATGGATCCACCTGACTTTCTGTGACAGCATTCAGTTTCCTGTAATCTATGCACAGTCTATGTTCCCCAGAGGGTTTCCTCAACAATACCACACTGGAGCTATACGGAGATTCACTGTGAGAAATAATCCCTTCTTGTAACATATAATCTATCTCCTCTTTCAAAGCCTTCTCTTTTGCGAATGGGATAGTATAGGCTCTCATACAGATGGGTGTTGGGTCTAGTAGTTTCATGTCATATTCCAACAAGTTTGTGTGCCCCTGTCTGTCCGTTAACACGTCTGTATGATTTTCCAGAACCTTTTGAATCTTCTCCCTCTGCCCTTTTGTCAAATGTTTACTGATCCTTACCTGTGCAGGAGTTTCACAGGGTTTCAGGGGGTATTCATAAGAGTTGAGAGGTTCATTCTTCATCTCAGTGGCTATGGCTAAGGTCATTAAATGTGTCCCTTCCACATTGTTTCTTTCATTGTATTTCTTTAAAAGGTTCACGTGATAGACTTTTTCCTTTCCTTTCTTATCTATCTTGTAATTAGTTATGGATACCTTTTCCAAAACCGTGTATGGACCTTGCCATCCAATTTGAAGTTTGTTGCTGCTGCTGGGTAGTAGAAGAAGCACCTTCTTCCCCACAGCTAGATCCCAATCCTTCGCTTCCTTATTAAAATATGCAGCATGTTTCTTTCTGGCTTGTCTTAGGTTATCATTTGCGAGTTTCCAGCCAGTTTTTAAGCGAGTGGTCAGCTCGTTCACATACTGATATGATGAGGTAACAGTCTCTTCTGCCTTCTCATCTGTCCACGTTCTCAATAAGGCTTCCAATGGACCTTTTATTGGTCTGCCAAATAGCAGTGTTGCCGGTGCCATTCCGGTCGAACTATTGTAATTGGAAGTATGGTGGTGGTGGCTTTGCTCTCGTTTTTCTATCACACACGAACCGTCCACTACCAATCCTCTTGTTACTGGGGTTTCCCCGCAGTTTCAGTTTCAAAGTGAGGGGACTTCCCTCTCTTCTATTTTCATCCAGTTCCCGAAATTCCGACCAAGGGATCGTCGGGTGGGACTGGGTTGAGGTCACTTTTTGTTCAATACGCATAGTGGCCATGCTACTTGGTTTTTGTGAAGACTGTGTGTGAAAAGTGGTTTTCCTATCCACCGTGTCTACTTTAACATATTTATTTTTCTTTTTATTTTCAGGCCTGTTTTCACCGTAGGGTTTTTGTAGGTCCTGATGATTTTCCCAAAGTGTGGGCTTTCCCTTGTTGCATTGGTCACAGGCCTCCACAACTTCTGCGATGTCTGCAGCTACGCCTGGCCAGTAAAATGACATAGATACTTTTTGACCTGTAGTATCTATTTTCTCATGTACACCGTCTGATGTAACATGTGATTTTTTTTATCACTTTCACCCTATATGAAGTTGGAAGGACCAGCTGTCCATGACCATTTGAAACAGTTCCAGCCTTCCTATACATTAGTTTGTTCTTCATATAAAAATCTCCTTTGTTTGGAGGGGTATGGCATTTTGGGAGTTTCTTGAAACACGGCTTTAGTGACCTATCCTCAGCCTGTGCCTTCCTCATCTCATCTGGATGAGTATTTATAGGGTCTTCTTCCTCCTTCCGTGATTGTGACCCGGTCTGTACTGTTGCCATGATCACTGGTCTTTTGGGATTCTCCAAGAACACGTATCTACACCCCAATATCAGAGGGTAGATTGGTTCGTTTATCACTGCTGCTCTAATCACTCCTTCCACATAGCGAGTTTTTACACTTATTCTGGCAATGGGAAGTGTCATGGTTGCTACTTCCTCGGTTGCCCCTTGGATCTCCACTGTTTCTGTGGTATATTGATCGGGGTGCACCAGGTGAGAACTCACGACTGAGTCAAAATCATATCCAGTATCATAAAGGCACCTAATGGTGGCCCCGTTGCATACTACATCTTCACATACAGGGGGATGATACGGTTCCTGCTGTCCAGTAGGGTTTTCCTTTGGTCCCTTGTTTCCTGTTTTCATACAAGCAGCGTGATGAGGAGGTTTCTTCTTACAGTCCCTGGTGTTATGATTGTCCCTCTTGCAAAAATTACACCATCTTCCTTCTGGTCTGTAAGGTTTCCTTTCATTGAATTGCGAGTTTCTATTTCTAGGGTCAAACCTTGGCCTATCATAGTTTAGTTTACCTCTGTTACTTTTATTCTGGTTTTGGGAGGCTTTATTATTTTCTACCTGTTTCTTTTTTGCTCCAGCTACTTCTGCCTGGGCTGCCTGATACCTCTCAGCAGCATTGAGCACCTCACCCAACCTCTCTGCACCTTTTTCCATGAGAAACTTTCTAAGGTCTTGAGCCATGTACTCTCTTAATTGCTCAATCATGATCATTTCCTTAAGATCTTGGGTTTTCCCCAGAGCAGTCCATTTCTCCAAGTAGGTTTCCAACCTTGCAGAGAATTGGTGGTAAGTCTCACAAGACAGGAGCTTCGCGTTTCTAAATCTCTTCCTGTAAAATTCTCCATTCTTCTCGTACCTAATTAAAAGAGCCTGTTTTAATATGTCATAGTCTTCCTGATCGTCTCTGCTCAATTTTGAGAACACTTCATAAGATGATCCCCTAAGCCCTTGGGATAATTTCAAACTCCATTTTTCCCTCTCTAAACCATAATTTGTAGCTAGTCTTTCAAATCTAGAAAGGAAAGACTCAATGTCATCTTATTTTTCTACAAAGGGGTCCAAACGAAACCCCATGGCTGAGTTGGAGGCCCCCTGACTTGCAGTAGCATCAGAGGTAGATGGGCTGTTACTATTTTCTGGAGCATGGCCTTGCAATTCTAACTCTCTTAGTCGTAGCTCATGTTCCCTCTGTAATCTCCTCTCCTCCTTTTCAGCCTCCAATCTCTTTTCTTCTTTTGCAGCCTCCAATTTCTTTTCTTCTTTGGCAGCCTCCAATCTCTTTCCTTCTTTTGCAGCCTCAGCCTCCAATCTCTTTTCTGCTAGCTGTAGCCTCTTGATTTCAGCCTCCCTATCAGCCTCCAACTTCTTAGCCTCCCTAGCATCTTCTAATTGTAACTGTAATTTCCTCTCTTCAGCTAACCTCCTATCTTCTCTCTCAATAAATTTATCACATTCTGATGTTACATACTGAATCAGAACCTGCCCCTCATGCTCATTTCCTTTGCAGTCTGCACAGCAGCAGATCTGAAGTTGGCCAAGTCTGCCATCTTGTCTCTTGTACCAAATTTTATTTACTCTAACTGTATTAACTAACAAATGTAAACTAATTAATTATGGGCTATGACAACTCATTAAACTCTCCACACTGAATACTAAATTTTGTACAATGGGGATACCCTGGATCTATGATGTTACTATAAATTTAAATCCCGGAACAGGACCCCAATATATGTGGTGGATTTTGATGTTAATTATGCAAATTATTATTAATTGTCTACAGAGGGAGGTCAAGCTATGCAAGTCCCTGAGTCTAATAGTTGCTGATGATGTATTCTCAGGGTACCTAACTGCTACCACCCTATGATCTCACTCTGCAAAATATTTTGAGTCTATTAATTTGATATGGCTACGTGTCTAGGGTAATGTATGTGTGATGTATGATAACAACTTAATACAACTGTAACTCAATCCAATAAACTCAAGTAAGACAGTGGGTAATGTTATTAAACTATGTTACAATTTTAATTTCCTGACTCTCAATGTTTTGAATCAGGAAGGTTAAACTCAAAATAAAGGTGGTTATGTACACAGGTAAATACAGTTGAGGGACATCTTGTCCATAAATGCTATTATTTAAAATGTTTCTGTACTTGTATCCCTGGCTGTAGTAACAATGTATTAAGAAGAGTCACTAATTCGAAGAACTGTTCTTTTTATCATGTCAGTAGAACGTTTAATTACAGTGTAGTGGTTAACCATATAATGCGAAGTCATTAGCCCTAAAAAAAAGAAGGCTTATCTTTCAATCAGAGGCAAGTAGGTGGTTGACTGTAAATATGACACTTTCTGTCCACAAGAATCTCAGCTGGAGTCAGCAATGGCAGTTACTTCCCAATACAAGCAACAGGTAAGTTGCCTCATACCCTGCAGCTCCAGGTTTTGTCTCACTGGTTACTAGTTGATGCAACCCTGCAACAATAAACAATGCCTCCCTGTTACGGTATTTTATTGAAGTCGTCTGCTATTGTTGGCAGTGTGCTATTTCTAGGGTCACAGCATTTAATATAATTTGATGTTAAGAATTCACGGACTACTGAACGCTATGTACACGATCGATTTATGACGTGTTAGCGTTGATAGGTTACTTCACAATACAAGCAACAGGTAAGTTGCCTCGTACCCTGCAGCTCCAGCACGCACCGTGACTTAGATACGAGACCCTTTTTACGTTGACCGTCAAGCTGTGAAGACGCGTCCTATATCCGTCCAGTGTTGGGCATTGTATTGCCACATATATGTATATTTACTTCGAAGTAGGGACTCAGGGTCAGTCCAAAGTTATGTGAATCAAACAAGATAATAAGGTTATTATATAACCGACTTCAAGGAAAGATTATTAACCAGTCCATAATATTATATTTGCCTGACTCATACGTTTACTGTCGGCTGTTGGAATCCCCAACCACGCGTGCATATAGCTATGCTGTTCTGTCTATACTAATTCATTTACTGGTCACGGGCTGAGAATATTATATGGATTCAAATGTACTCAATTGCAGATGTATGCTTGTAATGAATAATACTTGTGATGTGTTATCGTCAATAAATGTCGGACTTGTGGACTCGAATACTTGGACTTATCAAGTCAATATTATTCCACTGTTCACCAGTTCTAACCAGTACCCAGCATTCGCGTAATAGACAATAGAAGCACGATGATTTAAAGAATGAGTGAGAATTAAGGAATTAATAGACATGGCCAGACTTTGCAATAGTATTTATTAATTACAAGTTGGGCGTTGACATATAAAGGACAATGATAATGCATCCATTAACAAATGGATTCTGCAACAAACTAAAACGACCCCAGCAACAACGGAACAACGCCTTTAACAACTGGTGCCCACTGTGTTGGGGAACGAAATTTTTTTCTTTCAAACAAAAAGTGACCGAAATCTCATTCATACGGACTAGAGCTGTTTACAATTACAAGACGCTCACGTGATTGCAAAAATATGACGCGACACGCATAACTACTAAAGGTCAAATATACGTCATCATTCTTTGAGTACTAGATGAAAGTCAAGGCGGCAACCGTTTACACAGCCTCTTCAACAAATGGAATGTATCAAGAAGAAACCCTTTGCCAAGCAATGGAAGAGAAAACTCATGACACTCGTCTATGCCGTTGGTGCATACTAGCATTGCTGGTGGTAAATAATCGAGCACAAAAAGATAAGTTTTATTATAACCTTTGTCGGTTAACCGTACATCTATAAGTCTATTTCGCCGTGATAGGCATGTCTTGGCAACTCGTTTTTAAATGTTGAATGTTTTATTTATATATATTATGTTGTGTGGTACATATACGTGGGCGGTAGGTGGGGATCAAAACTGATTTTATGTCTTTTCGGATGACCAAATCAGTTTTGATTGTTCTGTAGGGCCGTTAAATAATCGCATTTGGCGAAGAACCCCATTGATGATTATGCCGATGGGTTGTTTGTTCGCATTTGCTAGTATTTGACATTGCGTGTTAGGTGTCCAGTTCTGTGAATAATTGGTGTATTTTACAGTATTCAGTTTTATTTTATTCAGTTTGGTATTATAGTTAGTAATCTATCTTGTCCTTTCTGGCCTATCTTTCATTTAGTTTCATATATGTATTGTAATAACCGTTAGATGAGTCCTGTGACGTCATTAGCTTTTGCATTCGTATTTTTTTCTGTTTTTTTACCTAGATTCAGTTCAATCTCGATTTGGTTCAATCCTTGACCTTTCAGTACTTCCGATTTCTATGCTTAGTTTTGTAAAAATCATTTTATTTTTGAAAATGTAACTTTTGTATCGTACTAATGTGTTGTAAAGCTTTAGTTAATCATTTGTATTGTTTTCATTAATCTCATAACCTAATGATATTACTATAAATTGATTTTAATAATATGTTTAATTAATTTGATTAATTTTATTAAATTAGATGATGACTTCGATGATGTCATCACTTTGCAGTAGTAGTCCAAGACACTATTGAGGCATTTTATATATTATGACTAGGGCATAATAGCATAATATATATTTATTAATAACTATAAAATTTATGGTCTGCCTTGAGTAGGACAGACATATCAGATATTAATTAGTACACTGTCCTAGTACTACAGTGTTTACTTGGCACATATAATTGATTAAATAGGGATTATACCCATAATTATTTGAGGAGAATATTAGATGCATGATATAATTCAGCATCATAAATTTATAAGGGTATAATACATTGGTATAATGTAATGAGTGAACATTATTGATATATATTATTTTGTTATAAAATATTTGTGGAATTTACAACTAATAATACAAAAATATTATAGTTGTTGATATTGAGTTTTCATACATTGAGTAAGTACAAATAACTACATAGATTCTATTGGTGATTACTATACATTAGTGATTGAATACTTAAAAATTTAACGTCAAGATGCTTACCTTAGACCATTTTCTTAAGATTGGGAAGGAATTTAATAAAAAAGGTGAGGCACTTCAGGAATTTGCAATGACTGAACTTGAAAAACATGAAGCAAAGTTAGAAAAGCAAAGAGAAATTGCTAGACGAAAAAAAGAAGAACTTAGACAAGAAGAAGAGAATAAAATGAAACGAGAGGAAATTATAAGGCAACAAGAAATGGAATTGGCACGTCTTAAGTTGGAAACTGCAAGATTACAGGCACAAAGTGCTAATACGAGCCAGAATGATAATTCTCAAAATGGATCTTCATCCAATCAAAACAAACCTTATTATAACTTTAAATTATCACATTTTAAGTTGAACTTCGACGACGTTTCATCATACCTGGCACGTTTTGAACAGGTATGCATAACAAATAACTTACCTAAACACGCATGGGCACTTAAACTAAATGAATTCTTAGATGGTGAACCATTAACTGCAGCTCAGAATGTTGATCCAACAATAGCTGGTGATTATGACGCCATTAAATCATTATTATTACGGCGTTTCCATTTAGACAAAGAGGGGTGCAGATTACGTTTTAAGAGTATTGTTCCAGATTCCAATAAAGACTTTACAGGGTTTATTACGAATATACGCAATACTTTTAACAGATGGGTTGAATTGGCAGGTGTAAACAAATCATATGACAAACTAGTTGATTTGTTACTGAGGGATAAAGTGTTATCCTCTGTCAGCCCACCGTTCTTTGCTTATTTGCAAGAACGAAAACCATCTACGATTGATGATTTGGAAAAAATGGCAATACATTATTGTACCGCCCATCCGAATGCGAGCATTTCTTACTCTCTAATAAGAGAACCTCTACCGGTGGCCTCCAGTATGTCATACCATGGTTATGACAAACCAAGAACACGCAGCGTAGATAGAAGTCCTTTCAAAGGAAATTATAATGCTAATTTTTATAAGGGGCCAAATAATTATAACAATAAGAGTGATTTTAATAGAGGAAGACCACAGAATAGGAATCAGTCACCTCAGTTTAGATACAACAATAGTCAACACAATGCAAATCATAACCGATCATACAACTATAATACTAGTAATAGTTGGAATAACTATAATCAAGGCTCGAGACACAGAGATAACAGTCACTACAGGGGACAACGAAATAATTCCAATGATTATTCTCGTCAGCGATCTCAGTCTCGTAGATCGGCTCATTATGATCACCATACAGGGGCAGCAGTTACTAATAATACAACCCCAGATGTTCCACAAAACGATAAAGTAATACAATATTCTGCTGCATGTTACGCTATGAATTATAACGTGGCAAATAGTTGCCCAGAATGTAATCTTGTATTTCAGAAGGCAAAGGAGACTGTATTAAATTGCGGACACATCCTCCCAGAAGATGGTCTAGCGGCTAACGATGGAACAGGCTCTCTTATATTTAACAGAGGGATAGTAAATGGGTCTATCGTCTCTGTTTTGAGGGTTTCCGGATCCACAACTATTGGAGTTCGACAATCATTGATCCATCCATGTTGTGCAACAGGGGAATATGTCAGGTGCATGACATTTGGTGGAACCGTAGAATGCTATCCCACTGCTATAATACATGTTAACACACCTTTTTTACAGGTAATGTTAAGGTATGCATGTTGAAAAATCCTATTGCAGATCTTATGGTTGGTTGCATTCATGGCAGCAGAGATTGCACCCCAGAAGAAATTATTGAATGGGAAAGAAACAATCTATACATTAAGAATGCAGTGACAACTAGAGCTCAGAAAAAACTAGTAGAGAGTATCGACACTGATAATGTGGAACCAGACGAACAGGAAGTTAAATCACGCGGAGCGTTTCACACGGCTCCTATTCAGGCTTGTGATATATCGGTAAGACCTTTTGACAAAATGGCCATTGATATCATTGGTTCACTCTTACCTTCGGCCAGAGGACATAGATTTGTTCTCACTTGCATTGATTTATGCACACGGTGGCCAGAAGCCATCCCATTGAAGACCACCACTACAGCAGATGTAGCTGATGCACTACATCTTATCTTTTCTAGGGTAGGTTTCCCTAGGAAACTGTTATCAGACCATGGATCTCAATTCATATCCGATACTATGACGGAGGTAATGAAGACCTGGAACATAGATAGGAATCTCAGTAGTATTTATCATCCTATGAGTAATGGTGCAGTAGAAAGACTTAACCGTACACTTAAACAAAAATTGCATAAGGTTACGGTTAAACACCCTCAGGACTGGGACAGAGCACTCTCAGCTGTGCTGTTCGCCTATCGAGAAGTGCCCCATGAACAAACTGGCTTCTCTCAATTCCAATTAGTTTTTGGTGCTTCACCAAGAGGTCCTATGGGACTAATAAAAGATTTATTAATTGACGCCGAGATGACTCAGGACATCCAGTCATCATACGAGTATGTAATTAATCTCCGTAATAATATTATTGAATCTTGTCAGATGGCAACAGCTTCTTCTGAGGCTGCAAAAGCGAAAGCTCATAATCTGCAAAATAGAACTAGATGATTACGTCAATTATTTCCAGGAGATCAGGCTTATGTTTTACTTCCACATAATGACAATAAACTACTTGTGTCATGGAATGGTCCTTACCAGGTTATGGATAAGATTTCTGATGTCGACTATGTCCTAGATATTAAGGGACATAGAAAAATATATCATATAAATATGCTAAAACAATTTCATACTCGTCCAGAACACCTACAATCTATTTTTCACGAACTAGATGACACAGTACCTACCTGTCACTATTCTAATCTTTCAATAATTCAGGAAGAAGAAGCTTCTTTTCCTGAGGTACAGATGGCGCTACCTGTACCGATAGTACAACCTACTGAATCTTGGCGGGATGTAACCATCTCTTCTTCGGTTACACCGCAACAGCATCAGAAGATTGCTGATCTCTTACAATCATTCCCTGATGTGCTGACAGACGAAAAGCTAAATATTACACATCGTTTTCCACTCCACAAGGTCTTTACCAGTGGAATGTGATGCCTTTTGGGCTTGTGAACGCTCCAGCTACCTTTATTCGTATAATGCCTAAAATTGTATCAGGTAGACCAGACATCATTACATACATTGACGACATATGCTTATTTAGTTCGTCATTTGAGGAACATTTTTCGGGGCTTAGATGTGTTTTAGAAATACTAAACGATAATCACTTAACCGCTAAACCTACGAAAATACAAATTGCGTTTCAGGAGATAACCTTCCTGGGACATATTATTGAAGCGGGACGTATTCAAACGGTTCCTAGTACGGTTTCCAAAATCTTAAACTTATCGGTTCCTCAAACGAAGAAGCAGGTTAGGAGCTTATTAGGGTTAGTCCAATACTACATCAGATTTGTACCTAGTTTGTCATCCATCACGGCTGTCTTGTCATCATTGCTAAAAAAAGACATGCCGTTGAAGGTGACATGGACTGACGAATGCGACAAAACATTTCGTAAAATATTGACACTTTTTTCATACCCACCTATTTTGAGACTACCTGATGCTTTTACAAAGTTTATCCTCCGTACAGATGCTAGTAATTACGGGATTGGCGCTTGTCTGCTCCAAAGTCACGACGATATACTACATCCGACTCTTTATATCTCACGCAAACTCAAGACGCCAGAAACCAAATATTCGACTGTGGATAAAGAGTTGTTGGCTGTCGTTTGGGCAATTAATAAACTGGAAAAGTTCCTACTGGGTGCTCCCTTCGTGATCCAAACAGATCAGAAGGCGGTGGCATCGTTACGTCGCTCTAATCCCAAAAGCCCGAAACTTACGAGGTTTGCTATCCTCCTACAACCCTTCGAATTCACCACTGAATACATATCGGGTACAGAAAACATCGTGGCCGACGTACTCTCAAGAAATACTTCGGAAGACGATTCATGAATGCTGATAGTCTTCAAATAAATTGACAAAAGTAATCATACCAAGAGACAGAATCCGATCAACGAACTATCGACCTATGAATGAAACGTCAACGATTATTTAGAGAAACAAACAATAGAGACGTTTGTCAAACGAAATTAATGAAAGCAAGAGACATATCGTTCGTATTTACGCGTAAACTTTGGCTTGTGTCCATTCAACTGGTTCCAAGATAGTTGGATAGAATATCTGAAGTCTAGTTGGACAAATTTCGTTATGTGACATGACTAATTGAACATTATGAACGTTATATTCATTCAGGATCGGAACATTTGAACAGTTTTCTAATGGAACTTTCCGTAAATTCTTAAGGAAAATAACGACGTCTGGATCTTCATATCCAAGATTATTTAGTTTCTACTTATTGATTGAATTAATAAATTAATAAAATTGAATTGAAATGTGAGGAAAAAAAATAAGAAAATGAAATATGACAAAAAAATGTAAGAAAGAAAACAAATGAATCTCACACAATTTTTAGATAAGATTCTTAGATGTAATTATGAATGTGATAATGATATAATATATTATTATTTAGTTAATTAAGTTAAGTAGTTAGTAATTACTCTACACACATATTTAATCTCAAAAACACCACCTACTGATCTTATACCTTATTTTTACTGCACTTTACTTGTCTTTATTCCTCATTTTGTCTTTTTCTTATGACATCTTCTTTCACTTTCATTAATTAGATTTTCAATAACTTGATTCCTTACACATATACTATGAGTAATTAGTTTAATTTTTTAATTAATTAGTTAATTATTTAACGACTGTTGACAATCCTTTGGGTAATTTAATTTACATGTATTGCATGACTGTTAATATAGTACATGACTGATATATTATCGACATGACCACGACACTGTTCTAGACAGAACATGGTAGGCCATAGGTCGGATTTTTGTTAAATTTTTCATATGTTTGAGTAAGATAGTTCAAAAAAATCTATCTAATAGATTCCCCCCCCCCCCCTCCGGCGGGCAGGGAATTGTTACGGTATTTTATTGAAGTCGTCTGCTATGGTTGGTGATGCGTGATGCCATATGATGATGGATGGTATCCGCATGTCTGGTTTTGTGTGGTGTGCAGATGTGTTCAGTCAAAACAATGTTCATACAAAAATAACAGGGCAATCCACATAGGACGTCAGTAAACTCACGACGTATAAAGTCAATGATTCTTGTAACAGCCGTTGACGTTTTTCTTCATTATTTATTGTGGACGCCACAGTGACAAAATGGTTACGCGAATATGTAGGCACATCAAACAGTCATTATCACAGCAACATTCAATACAGCAATAGACGGTAGACAGCATTACAATGATGAGTCAGATGCATGTTATATTTCAAAGTGCTGTAAATGTAGTCAGGTGAAAAACTCCATCCTTTTCTATAACAGCCAGGAGATAACCAGATATATGAGATCAGTTCACTCTCCTTAGTCTGACTTCAGCAAGACAGACACGTCTGCCGAAGTATAAATAATGTCCTCAAAAATATCCTCTAGATAATAAAGGTTTTTCAAACCTAGTTCATTTAACAAAGTAGCAAGTAATGGTCCTTGGAACCTGCATCAACCGATGCAGCACAATACAGCGACATGTGAGCTAGGAAAACATCTCGTGACGACGACTTTCGGAGACAGGCTATGAATCGAAATCGCTCACGACCCAAAATCGATAGAGTTAATGAAAAAGTCAATTTACCTTGCTTTCAAGAAATACAGAAATATCACGCCTCCCGGCATGTGCAAATACACTAGAGGTATTATCCCGAATAAACGAAATATCCATAAGAGGACTACACATCCCTGACAGAACAAAAAAATAGCGGAGATCCCCTCTTCAACGAGGCATCTCTTTCGCCATTCCAAATCGCTCACTCCACTAGTGGTGGGCGGAAACCGATCGACCAAGAAGCAAGACAAGTCATGCGCAGTCCAGCGCAAAATGACCACAGCTCAAACTTAACTGCATTCGACACCAACGCGAGAAGACAAATGCTTACCGAGAAAAGTGACTATAAATTTCAAGCAGTTGTTGCCCTTGCGTTATAAAATAGATATTGAAAAAAAAAAAATATGTGGAACATATTTTTTTTTTCAATATCAAAGAGCATGCGATAAGCGGCTCAAAACGCACGAATTATGCGCTGATAATTAACTAAATTGCCAAACAATAGGCTAATTATAGAGTGTCTGGTGAGGATATACCTCAACAGAAAAATAAATATGTCTCAAAAAATATTCACATCGGGGAGGTGTCACCAACACACATCACGTTAGCATGTAAACACAATATACGTATGCAAGTTACTATAATCATCATTAAACAGCATACTCTAATATTGTCTTTAAAAATGGATGTACAAATCTGATAGGAAAATTTAAATAGTACATTCTTTGACATGTAATGACATAAGTACATAGTAAAGTTAAACTACATGACGATCCAGGACATATGCTCTGGTATTCCGAGGGTAAGTACACAATCTAGAACTCGTCATGCTTGATACTAGTAAGGTAAGTCCTCAGCTCAACAATGACATTCTGAGAAAGTACAAGCAATATAATGCTAATTAATAACTAATATGCTTCATAAGGTACAATACATTATTAATAATTGTGGCTGTTTAGTAAACTAACGGCCCTTATATTAACTACTCAGTCCTCCTCTATCATCTTAAAAAACGAACAGAAGAAGATGACAACAAAGCACGATAGTGTGTACATATAGAGTAAGTACAGATGTGCTAATCTATTGTAGAAATATAGGTGTGTTATGACTCTGTAATATATGGAAATATAGGACAGAAGTATTAGTTGGAGTCATGTGGACATCTAGACAAAATGTCAGCCATCACATTATCCGCACCACGGATAGCTCGTACCGTGAAGTGAAAAGGTTGAAGAGCTATAGCATATCGAGTGGATCTCGAACTCTTCAAATTCTTAGTCTGAATAGCTGTAAGAGCTTTCTGATCAGTCTCTAGAATGAAATGTGCGCCCAGGAGGAATCTTTGTAGTTTTAGAATTGACCAAACCATCGCTAACAACTCACGGTCTAAAACCGAGTAGTTCCTCTCTGCCGCATTTAGTTTTCTAGAAATGTACATAACAGGATGCAGAGTATTTGCATATTCTTGCATCAGTGCTGCTCCAATCCCAGTGGATGAAGCATCACTCCGAAGAACAAAAGTCCTATCAAGAGTAGGTAATCTTAAGATGGGAGGAGAAGAAAATATATTCTTGATTTGGTCTAGTGAAGATTGGCATTCTTCAGACCAACGGACCAGATTAGGCGAACCTTTCTTCAACAATGTTGATAGAGGTGCCATGATCGAAGATAAATTTGGAATAAATCTCCCATAAAATTGAATTAAACCTAAGAGACTCCTAACTTGTTTCTTCGTTTTAGGAACAGAGATGTTCAGTATTTTGGAAGTATTGTGGTCTTCTGTCTTCAAGAGACCATGACCATAACGATGACCCAGGAAAGAGATTTCACCAAAACCAACAAAAGCTTTAGAAGGTTTCGCTGTCAAATTATTCTCACGTAGAGTGGACAGTAAGTCATATAACCCTAAATAGTGATCTTCCCAGGTATCACTGAAGAGACAGATGTCATCTAAGTATGCGATGACATCCGAACGATGTGACAGAATTCGACGCATCATGCGAACGAAAGTGGCAGGGGCGTTCATGAGACCAAAAGGCATAACATTCCATTGAAATAGACCCCTAGGTGTAGAAAAAGCAGTAAGAGGTTTGGCATGCTCTGCTAAAGGCACTTGCCAATAACCTTTAGACAAGTCAAGTTTAGTGAAGAATCTAGAATTAGAAAGTCTAATCAGTAGATCTTCTAACAAAGGCATCGGTTCAGCGTCGAACTTTGTGACCTGATTCAATTTGCGATAATCAACGCAAATTCGTATGTTCTTATCCTTCTTCCGGACAATAACCATGGAAGAAGAATATGGTGAAGTCGATGGTTCAATTATATTTAATTGAATCATTTCATCCAATTCCTTTTCCACTTGCGACTGAAAGTGTATAGGAATTGGATACGGCCTAACCCTAATTGGATTATTGTCGGTAAGAATTATGTCATGTTCTATGACATCTGTGTGTCCAGGAATGTCAGTGAGAACATCCTGAAATGTTTGTAACATCGACGAGACTTGTCGATGTTCGTCACCAGAAAGATTAGGAGAAACAGAAACGTTTTTCCAAGATTCCGTGGAATGTAATGGAACCACTGGAAGGGGAAGGTTGACATCAGAGAAGGTAGCTTCCTCATCCTGAATGACAGACAGGGATGAATAATGACCGTGAGGTGCAGGAGCATCATCCGTTGCCTGGAAAATAGGCAGCAAATAGTCCGGACGTTCGTGAAATTCCGAAAGCATGTTTATGTGGAAAGTTTTATGCTTTCCATCAATATCGACCACATAGTCAACATCGGAAATCCGAGAGACTATTGCATACGGACCTTTCCATGCAATAAGAAGTCTATTTTCCCTACTGGGGAGTAGGACGAATGCTTTGTCACCTGGACAAAGTTGTCGTAGACATCTATTCTTGTTAGCAAACTGCCTTGCCTTCTCTTTAGCAATTTCTGATGAAGCAGTTGCTAGCTTACATGCCTCAATGATCTTTTGTCTAAGAGCAATGACATACTCATATGAGGATTGAGTTTCATCGCTAATATCATCGGCAGTGATGAGATCGTGTAATAAAGACATAGGGCCGCGTGGACGCGCGCCAAAGACAAGTTCGAAGGGAGAAAATCCTGTGTGTTCATTAGGGACTTCTCTATAGGCAAAGAGAGCCGCGGGTAAAACCCTGTCCCAATCTTGAGGATGATCTTCAGTTATCTTACCAAGCAAAGTCTTGAGCGTTCTATTCAGACGCTCAACTAACCCATTAGACATAGGATGGTAGATACTACTGAGAGATCGTTCAATATGTAAGGTAGACATTACCTGTGACATAGTGTCAGATATGAGTTGAGTGCCATGGTCTGACAATATTTCTCTGGGGAACCCCAAGCGAGAAAATATCAACCAAAGAGCATCTGCGATATCTGTAGTAGATATGCTCTTAAGAGGAATAGCCTCTGGCCAACGTGTGCACATATCGACACATGTAAGGATAAACTGATGTCCTCTGGCCGACTTGACCTTAAAAGGGCCAATAATATCTATGGCCATTTTCTGAAACGGCCGAATAGGAATGTCAGCAGCCTGGATAGGCGCAGCATGTCGTGGTCCTCTAGATTTGACCTCCTGACATACCTTGCATGATCGGCAGTAAATACGAATGTCCTTATTGACAAAAGGCCAAAAGAAAGCCGCAAGGACTCTCGACTTCGTACGGGCAAAACCCATATGTCCAGCACATTGCGAGTCATGAGCATGTTGTAATATTTGGACTCTCATGCTCTTGGGAACAAGAATTTGCGAATGTGCCGACGTAGCCGAATCTTGTACCATACGTACAAGTACGCCGTTTCTCATTGCAATCCAAGATTTTCTATTTGTATCCTGATTCGGATCACCTTTCTTCGCAAGAACGAAGAATTTTTTTAAAGAAGGATCTTCTTCTTGCAATTTTATGAAAGAGTCACGAGTGATTACTAAGTGACTATCTTGGCTATCAACTTCATTATCACTATTCAGTGACGTTTCGGGTGTTTGTAGAGCTTGTGCTCTTGTAACTACTGCATTTGTAGCTTGCATGTTATTATCTTCCCAAGCAGCAATCTGCTGTGGGGTACACTCCCTAACTCCGTGAATACGACCCATCATAAGGTCCGCAATAGGATTAGGTAAGAGACAAGCATGCACATCTCCAGTAAAGAAAGGAGTGGCAATGCGAATTACAGCAGTAGGATATTTTTCTAGAGTGCCGCCAAATGTGACACATTTAATAACCCTTCCTGTAGCACAAGATGGATCTACAAGCGATTGTCTAACACCAATAGTGGTGCATCCGGAATCGAAAAGTAGTGAGACCGGAGTATCATTAACAAGACCCTTATGTAGGATTAAAGAACCCCTCCCGTCATGCGCAACAGCAGCAGGAAGAGCGGGAAGTGGGTGACCACAACTCAAAGTAGTTATGGTACCCGGTTCGAATAAAGTACTGCATTGGGGGCATTTGTTTGCTCTCTCAAAGTCAAAAGCAGAACCAGTGACAGCGTCAAAGTTTTTACTATCAACAACATGATTACAGGCTCCCTCAGTTTCCTGTTGTACAGCATTAGCCTGCTGATATCTCTTTTTTTTGTGTTGAGATCTACCCCGACTATTATTACCTCTGAAGTTATCAAAGTTATTATTATCTCTGCAGTTATTATTGTCTCTATTGTAATTGTTATCCTGGTTCGAATTCCAGTTTCCACGATTACTATCATGTTCACATTGATGCGAACATCTATTCGTTTGGTTCTGAGGTCTTCGGCAGGAATAACCTCTATTACCATATCCTCTTTTGAAATGCCTATAATTATTAGGGTGATAGTAACGAGTACTATCAGGTTGTCTCCAATTCTTCGAAGAAGAATCACCATGAAATTGATTTCCATGATTTTGACAGAAATTACCGCTACTCTTTCTATCAAAATTTTGTTGGAATCTACGAGCAAAGTTTTGGCCATACGGAGCTGCCGAAGCAACTGGTAAACCTTCTTTCACCTTAGAGTTACCCATGGTTATGTGTGGGTGCGCAGTTACGTATTGGCAACAGAAATCTTCCATTTCTTTTATTGTTTTAGGTTTACGTTCATGAAGGAAAGCAAGGAAAGACTCATTGACAGACGACATGACTTTGTCTCTAAGTATTAAGTCCATAAGTCCTTCATAAGTTTTTTCCGTCTTAGATAGTTCAACCCATCGTGAGAAAGTAATGCGTATTCTTGCAATAAACTCGGAGAATTCAACTCCATTTTCAGGTAACATGTTTTTAAATTGTAGACGATAGCCATCTTCGTTAAGCTGATATTTCTTTAACAAAGCGGCCCTGACAACCTCATAATTGTTCTTGTCAGGTTCATCCACCATATTTAATATACTTAGAGCTTTACCTGTCAGTATCCCTGATAACTGATAAACATATTTTGCTTTGTCTATGTTATGAGCTGTACATGCTTGTTCAAATCTGTCCAGATAGAACATTATGTCATCGCTGGAAGGACTAAATGTTGGTAACTTAATCTTAAAAGTATCATTATTAGCCTTACCAGAAGATGAACCCTTGTTTGAATCATTACCATTACTCATGCTTGTCAATTTCAATTTTTTTCCAACTCTAAAGCTAAGACCTTTTCTTCATGTTCCATTTTTGCTTTCTCTTTCCTCTCATCAGACTCTCTCTGTAATCTTCTTTCCTCAGCCTGAGCCTCTTTTTGAAGTCTTTCATTTTCAGCTTCTTTTTCAAGTCTTTTATTTTCAGCCTCTTTTTCAAGTCTTTTATTCTCAGCTTCTAGCTGGAGTTTTCTTTCCTCAGCTTCTGATTCCCTTTTTTGTTTTTCCATTTCCATTTGGAATCTCTTTTCATCCACCTGCATCTGCAGTTTCTTTTGTTCAGCTTCCATCTGCAGTTTCTTTTGTTCAGCTTCCATTGCTTTATCATATCGAGCAGTTGCAAATTCTTCTAACTTATCACCAGTCTTGCCAAGCAATTTACCCTGCTCAATAAAGTGCTCAAATGTAGACATGTTGTCTAACATATGAGTCCAAAACCTGAAATAATTAACTAATTTATTTCAAACCTAAGTGTAACAAGTCTTAATTAAGCACTTGTATATTCACATCACCTTATATTATCCCAGTCTCTGTGGGAAACAAGTCTCCAATCAAAGAACTTGTATATGAAATATCAACAATCAATTCTTGATCATAAGTGCACTTCTCATTCAATAGTGCACGACACTATTCATCATTCATTTATCATCAGTGTAGTAGTAACAGTTTTGCTTTAGGCAAAATTGACAACGATATCACCACCAAGACAATCGATACTAAATGGGAACAACTGAGAACAGCAATGACAGAAGCAGCAGTAGCGACCACCGGATACCTAGTACATAAAAAGAAAAAATGGATGAGAGAAGATACTTGGGATAAAATACAAGAAAGGAAAACAGCAAAACTTAAACTACTAGCGGCAAGTACACATAATGCAGTTGAATCTTGCAAACTATCTTATAACTTGTTAAATAAAGAAGTGAAGACAAAAACTCGAAGAGATAAAAGACATTTCATCAATGAACTGGCCGTAGAAGCTGAAAATGCTGCAAGAACTGGTAATAGTAGGTGCCTTTATCAAATTACAAAACAACTATGTCACCAGCCTACTGCTATGGAAACACCTGTTAAAGGTAAATTAGGGAATTCAATACCAACAGAAAAAGAACAAATGAAGAGATGGGCTGAGCACTTCATGGAGGTGCTAAACAGACCACCAACAACAGTAACACCTGATTTTAATAATGAAACACCCACGACCACCTTGCCAATAACTTGCGATGAATTCACGCTGGACGAGATCAAACAAGCCGTTAAAAGATTAAAAAATTTTAAAGCTGCTGGAGTTGACGAAATTTCAGGGGAAATGATTAAAGCAGTTAATGACAACAACCTCTTGAGAATTTTAGATATTATAAATTAAGTATGGAGAGAAGAACAACCACCACAACAATGGAAAGACAGTATTATTGTAAAGTTACCGAAGAAAGGTGATCTATCAGACTGTAATAACTGGCGTGGTATATCTCTATTATCAGTACCTGGAAAATTATTATGTTGCATGATGTTAGAAAGACTTAAATTGCATGCTGACGAAAAGATCAGAGAAGAACAAGCGGGTTTCGGGCCGAAACGATCATGTATTGATCAAATATTCACACTAAGAACAATTATAGAAGAATCAGTAGAAAGGCAATCGCCACTTATTATCACCTTCGTCGATTTTCAAAAAGCCTTTGATAGTCTACACCGCCCATCATTGTGGAAGATACTTACAATCTATGGTTTCCCAACAAAATATGTGAATATAATCAAAGCGCTATATGACAATGCAAGATGTTGTGTTAGAACAAATAAAGGGAATACAGAATGGTTTTTACAGTTAGAAACAGGGGTTAAACAAGGCTGTAATTATGGGGTCACCACTATCTGTACTTTTTTGAATAGCTATTGATTGGGTTATGAGAAACTATACCCACAATGAACAATTGGGTATAAAATGGACAAATGGAAAATTCCTGGGGGACCTGGCTTTCGCAGATGATGTAGCATTCTTAATTTCAACACCAAGACAATCCCAAGAAGCAATAAATAATTTGTGTCATCTCTCGGTTAAAATAGGTCTCCAAATAAATGCCTCTAAAACTAAAGCTATGAACTTTTCTTACGAGACCTTTGATATCATCTTGAACGGGGAAAAACTACAGAAAGTTGAAAGTTTCAATTATTTAGGCAGTAAAATGACTCAGGATGGTGACACAACAAGAGAAATCCATACTAGAATTGCTTTGGCAGCTAGCGCCTTCAATAGATTATCTAACATTTGGAAATTACGATCATTGAATATACATACCAAGCTTCGTCTGTTTAATTCAAATGTTATCTCAGTGTTAACATACGGCTGTGAGAGTTGGAAAATAACAAAATCATTGGAGAACAAGCTGAATACATTCGAGAACAAGTGTCTTAGAAAACTCATGAACAGCAGTTGGAAATAATTCAAGACTACTCGACAAATAAGAGAAGACTCTAGGCAGAAATATGTCTCCGACTATATAAGGAAAAGACGATGGTCATATATCGGTCATGTCCTACGAATGCAAAACAACAGAATACCACTACAGGCGCTCACTTGGGTTCCTGAGGGTAAGAGGAAAAAAGGAAGACCAAAAGAAACACTCAGAAGAACAATAATAAGAGAAGGAAGAACGTTGGGCCTAAATAATGTGCAAGAGCTAAGAGGAGTGGCGTCACAACGAACAACCTGGAGAGCACTGGTTTCTGCCTTATGCGCCGTGTTTGGTGCTTAAAGAATTTATTATTATTATTATTAGTAGTAACAGTGCATTAGCATATCCCATTAACTAATTACTATAACTGTAAACAATGACTATGTAAACACATGCAGAATGTAAACATTGAAAATGTAAACAATACAAACAATGTAAACAATAACAATGTAAACAATAACAAAGATCAGCAACAATACAAAAACGTTCGCAGAAATCAACTAAAAATAAAGCAGAAATTAATGAAATATCACAAAAAATGTGACGATAACTGCGATAGAATTAAACAAAATACATGACACCACAGTGTATAAACAAAAATGTTGTATGAAACTAAATTATAGACAAGAGTAGGCTAACAAATACAAACAAATCAAAACAAAACTAAAGAATGCGAAATAATAACGAAAACAATATTAAAACATGTCATCACAACTAACATAAATAGCAACAGAAGTCGCTTAGCAAATTCCAGTATTGGAAATTTGCAAACCTTACAGAAAACGCTCACAATAGACGACCTCTATGACGTGGCATAATCTAACGGAGACACCACCCAACCGAGAACCCGCTGAAATATAAACATATAAATATACAAATAACATATAAACATATAACATATAGAATGAGATGATACACAGAAGACTCAGCAGAAGTATAAGGCCACAGTTTACATACAAACAGGCCACTTAACTTATAGGCTTCCAATCGTAGAACAGCAGAAAAACGGATGTCAATCAACGTCCTAAAGAGCGAAGCTCCAACGATGATGGCACATCTGAACTGCTTCCACTGCTAACACGATAATACAAGAGCTTCTGAAATACTGTGTGTTGAGTTGTTTCGGCACTTGACCTTCTAATCCAAAAGTAAGTTGATGGAAATCGGTACTTGGCCTTCTTCAGAAAACAACCCGTTTCAACCGGCACTTGACCTTCACAAAAACGACAGCACTGGAACCTTGACAGCAGCAACTTGCTTGACTTGCGTAAAAGATAACAGCAGTCCGAGTTATCCGGCAACATGTAACAACGCCGGGTACTGTCAAATTCTTGTTTCCGTCAAAAAGTTGAAATTTTGACTTTTACCGGGCAACGCCGAGTACTTTGAAAATTTTGAAGATGTTGACTGTATTGAAGAATGTTAATTTCTTGAAGGATGCTGATGAATTCTTGTTGAAAATGAAGTGGGTAAGGGACCCCGTGTTTTGCTGGTACCAGAATCAAACCAGCTTATGGCCACCAAATGATGCGTGATGCCATATGATGATGGATGGTATCCGCATGTCTGGTTTTGTGTGGTGTGCAGATGTGTTCAGTCAAAACAATGTTCATACAAAAATAACAGGGCAATCCACATAGGACGTCAGTAAACTCACGACGTATAAAGTCAATGATTCTTGTAACAGCCGTTGACGTTTTTCTTCATTATTTATTGTGGACGCCACAGTGACAAAATGGTTACGCGAATATGTAGGCACATCAAACAGTCATTATCACAGCAACATTCAATACAGCAATAGACGGTAGACAGCATTACAATGATGAGTCAGATGCATGTTATATTTCAAAGTGCTGTAAATGTAGTCAGGTGAAAAACTCCATCCTTTTCTATAACAGCCAGGAGATAACCAGATATGTATGAGATCAGTTCACTCTCCTTAGTCTGACTTCAGCAAGACAGACACGTCTGCCGAAGTATAAATAATGTCCTCAAAAATATCCTCTAGATAATAAAGGTTTTTCAAACCTAGTTCATTTAACAAAGTAGCAAGTAATGGTCCTTGGAACCTGCATCAACCGATGCAGCACAATACAGCGACATGTGAGCTAGGAAAACATCTCGTGACGACGACTTTCGAAGACAGGCTATGAATCGAAATCGCTCACGACCCAAAATCGATAGAGTTAATGAAAAAAGTCAATTTACCTTGCTTTCAAGAAATACAGAAATATCACGCCTCCCGGCATGTGCAAATACACTAGAGGTATTATCCCGAATAAACGAAATATCCATAAGAGGACTACACATCCCTGACAGAACAAAAAAATAGCGGAGATCCCCTCTTCAACGAGGCATCTCTTTCGCCATTCCAAATCGCTCACTCCACTAGTGGTGGGCGGAAACCGATCGACCAAGAAGCAAGACAAGTCATGCGCAGTCCAGCGCAAAATGACCACAGCTCAAACTTAACTGCATTCGATACCAACGCGAGAAGACAAATGCTTACCGAGAAAAGTGACTATAAATTTCAAGCAGTTGTTGCCCTTGCGTTATAAAATAGATATTGAAATAAAACGATGTTGCGAGAATTTATCACGCAACAGTTGGCAGTGTGCTATTTCTAGGGTCACAGCATTTAATATAATTTGATGTTAAGAATTCATGGACTACTGAACGCTATGTACACGATCGATTTATGACGTGTTAGCGTTGATAGGTCACGCACCGTGACTTAGATACGAGACCCTTTTTACGTTGACCTTCATGCTGTGAAGACGCGTCTGTGGCGCCGGCTATTGCGCGTCTGTGGCGCCGGCTATTGCACGCCACACGCTAGAAAAATATATAGGATTTTGGTGCTGATGAGCGCTGCACGATAGTAATTTGTCGATATGTGTATTGCGCACATGACGTGAGCAGTGTGGAGGAAAGATGGACAGAGCGTGTGTTGACCCTGAATGGGCGACTTGTGTGTGTGTTCTACCCAATGGTAGAAATATGGGAAATGTTAAAATAGAAGTGTCTTGAAACATATTAATGTTTATTAAATACAACTAAAGGTAGGAATAGGAATGAGGTAATGTTTATATGGACCTACGGATTATAGGAGTCGCTGAATCTACCTAATTATGCATGCTGTGTAATGATGTATTGTCTACGTGAATAATAAATGGAATGTTACTAAAATATCCAGCTGTTATATTGATCGTTGTGTGGAATCTTCGAGTCATAGAAAGTATCGTTAATGAACTATTGTGGCTGTCCTGAATCTTGTGGACCTATGATATATAAACCTAGACACAGTGTGAAAACGAGCACAAACAATCAACTGAAGAACATAAACTTTTAACGCCACAGATATGGGAGGCTCGTTCCGTTGGAGAGGAATTAATTGTTTGGAATATGTACAATGCTGTACTGTGGAAAGTACGCAAGATATTAAGCACACGTATTTGTGGAATCAATAGAAATTGCAATTTTTCGTACGAGGTCATGCCAAGACCTTGGACTGTTGGGAAGACATTATTACCAAACAACATATATTCTATTAAGGTCGCTGAATAGACATTTGACTGCCTACGAACAGATATGAAATTTCGACACAATATATTGCGGTCACAAGTTACTATGACGAATATTGTCACCTCGAGGCCATTTCGCGTTGAATCGTTGTAGTGAACCATTACATCAAGATCACCTGAACGGACTTGTAAATCCTAAAATAAAGTTACCAGTGGACATTTATTATACCAATAATATGAATCGTGACAATCATGACGGTATCCAGAACCAGTCTTTTGGGTCTTTCAAGTCTGACAAGTCTTTCAACCCTGATGTCCGAGAAATCATTTCGGTTGTCTGCAATGGTCAAGAAGGATGATTTAATCTTTTACGTACGTCATCAAACAGATTTGCTGACCACTTGGATTTCGTAATCAGGAACATGGAACGACTTGAACATGACACTTATACGCGTTGAGCAACTCAGACTTTACATTCTTTCCTTGACCCGTGTTTATTGCATAGATTCAAGGCTACTTTGCGAGGTTGATGCGTCTTGTCTACAACGAGGATTGGCGGTCGTGGATTTTAATCATATAAGTGAATATATGTTGGTAGGGTCATGGTCTCCGGTCCTAAAAATGTCAGGCACATCTTGTTTTTGTGTATCTTTTATGTTTAATGTTTTCTTGTGGACGACACTCAGTTATATCCTCGGATGAATTTAGTTGCCGTCGTTCTATAGATTTTGATTGTATTGATCTCTTTCAGGGATTCAGCATTTAGTGCTGTCGTATTTCCGCTCTGACTGAGATTAATATTTTCTTATTTGTTTAGCTGTGCTGTTAAATTAACATACTGTCGTGTATTTCTTATTTAGTTTATAGGATTATGTTCGTACCTGTAGGTCTTCTCTGACTTTCTTTTTAATATGTACAGAAGTTCTATGTGATTGTATCTCGTCCTGTACTGTTCATTGACGGTGGAAACAACTGTTTTATTATATGGTAAGATTTTATGACTTTTTACACTGTTGTCTTTTTCCTGATTTGTTTCCAGCGTTGTCAGTTAATCTTTTGTCTAATGTGATAGTATGGCATGCTTTTAAATAGGTAGTAATGGCGTTATTTAGTACTTGATTATATTATATTGTTAATTGCTAATATGTTAATATATACGATTATTACAGATACTCTGTGATAGTAGTGGATGAGGAGTATCATATACTTCAGAGACAAGTATATCACACAAAACGAATAAATACTGTACATACAGTTGGTTTTGAAACAGGTTTGAATTACCTTACGACTAAGTATAGTCATTTGACTACAAGTGGGATATATATTCATTTTGCATCTATATCCCACTACTCTTTGAGTCCATTATGGCTGACTTTGTAAAAGTTAAAGCAGGATTTATACAAAATGGGAAGGACTGTGGTTTCTCGGGTGATGATTTGATATCTTATGTAGATAAAGAAATTGCAGAATACAAAGTAAGAGAAGAAAAAAGAGAAGAAAGAGAGAGAGAAGAAAAAAGAGAAGAAAGAGAGAGAGAGAAGAAAAAAGAGAAGAAAGAGAGAGAGAAGAAAAAAAGAAGAAAGAGAGAGAGAGAAGAAAAAAGAGAAAGAGAAGAAAGAGAGAAAGAAGAGAGGGAACATGAGAGAAGGGAAAGAATTCGTTTAGCAGAAATTGCTGCAGAACAAGCGAAATTTGAAAGCGAAAAAACTTTTGAGTTAGAAAAATTGCGTTTACAATCTTCTTCTTCTAGAGAATCGTCTGGTACAGGATCGTCTAAGATCATTAATTTAAAATTACTAAATTTTTCTTCATTACATGACGATATAGGATTCTTTCTTTTGAAATTTGAATCAAGAGTTACGGCTTTAAATTTACCGAAGGCCTCATGGCCTGAACATTTTGTCGGGTTACTTACTGGTGAAAGTTTACAAACTTTTTTTAACATTGCCGATGACAAAAGGAACGACTATGAATCCATAAAATCAGTATTTCTTCCCAAATATTGTTTAGATGAGGAAGGATATCGTTTAAAATTTTAATCGATGGGTCCTGTGGAAGGTAAGGATGTCGAAGACTTTGTGTCTTCAGTGAAGATGTGTCTAAACAGATGGATTGAACTGTCTAATATTACTAAATCTTTCGAAGGTCTTTATGATCTCTTCTTAAGAGACAAAATTTTATCTTCGGTAAATACTGAAATTTTCTCATTCCTTCAAGAAAGGAAGCCCACAAATATAGGAGAAATGGAAAAATTAGCTCAACAATTTTCGGTCGCACACCCAAACTTGCCTTTAGGTAAGACGAAGGTCCTAGAAACTTTGCCAGCTTGTGCGGTCACTCATGATAGATCACGCACTCTCAGCATGGACCGACGGTATAGGGAAGACTATCAAAATTCCTATAGAGGTAGATATAATTTCCCTCATAATCATTCGCCCTCACGGGGTATAGAGAGACGCAACTTCAACCATAATAATAAAAAGTCATGGCAAAGAAATAATCAATACTCCAATAATAATTACACTCACAAACATCATTTTTCGGGACCCTCACGTAATGATTACAATAACAGTAATTACAATAACAAACATCATGTCTCACCACCATCTCGTGATGATTCTTCTCGCACGGACAAAAAGAGTTACTATCGGTCTGACTGTCCAGTGGATCGGAGAGGAACACATTTTTCTAGGAGTCAAAGTAGAGGAAGATCACAAGCTCACGCTTGTCAGATTGACGTTGGTAATGATAATATTTCCAAGAATGAGAATAATACTCATGCCAATGCATGTAGTTTTGATCTGGAAAATAGTGGTAATTGCACAGAATGTATGACTCTATTTCAACCTGGATCTACTCCACGTCTGAGATGTGGACATGCTCTGCCAGTTTTGTCTTTAAATGATGGGGTTGGCTCACTCGTGATCCATAGAGGTTTTGTTTTTGACACACCTGTTTCTATTTTACGTGACAGCGGTTGCACCACCATTGGCCTAAGGAAGGCACTAATTCCTTCTTCTTGCTTTACGGGAACCTCTATAAAGTGCGTAACTTTCGTTGGAACTGTTGAATCTTATCCGCTGGCAGATGTGGTAATAGATACTCCTTTCTTTTCGGGAAAAGTAAGAGTGTGTGCTCTCGATCGACCTTGTTGTGATTTACTTATCGGTAACGTAAAGCGGGTTAAAGAGTGTTCTGAACAGGATATTATTGATTGGGAGAGAAATCATCCCTCCTTTGCTAACGCGATCACAACCAGAGCACAACAAGCTGCAGAGACAATTGAATTAAATTCTTCTATACACACTCAACACATTACAACTTGTCATTACATTGACAAAAATATATTTATAGCAAAACAACAAATGGATCCTTCTTTGGGACATTTATTTCCCAATTAGCAATTGCTCGAACTATTAAACATTCTAAAAATTCAAAGACATTGGTTTCAAATGCAGGATAATATTATGATACGATGTTTTGATAATTTACTCTTTCATTCTCAAACAAGTTATAGTACTACGTCATTTCGGCACTAGTCAGCTTGTACCAAATGGCATTTGACATTTACCATTTGCTGGACAATAGGGAATTTTCCCTATACCCATATTAGAAATATATTTTTACAACTTGGTATTAATACAAACCCATAATTGGAGGACCGGCTTTCTACGTCATTGTACTACCCCTCATGTACCTCAAAAGTACTTATCCGGGTACAGATATTAAAATTTACATTAGTTGGGGGGGACTTGTTACCCCATTACCTTTCTAAGGTACAAAGTGATACACACAACACTAGGATATTTTCTACTGGGATAAAGACTTTCAATAAAAATTATTTGTGTCCTACACCTTAACGTCGTAACATGCCCGTGAAGGGATCATTTTGTTACCAACAGTATCTTGTCATTACAGTGGGTTGCAATGTGGGGCTAATTTTTTAAGCGTATCGACTAATTTCCTCTAAAAATAACTTTTTGGGAATTACCCAAATTCATTGAATCGAAATCAATATATTTATACTAAAACTTTTTATTAAATGGCCCCTGGGGTAAATACCAGACCCACACTTCAACTTAAACAAACAGTTAATTTGATAAACATTGCCTGGACCAAAAAAAGTGTTTGCAGTAAAATATTCAAAGGAAATCATCAAACCTAATTACAGGTTTAATTCCTTGGAAGCGTTATCGAAGTCAATGAGGCCCGCCCCTTCAGGGATTTTTAAAATATACGATTTTTTTGATTATAATTAGGTAGGACACCCCACTTACATTTAAGGTCTCCCAGGGGCTATTAAATCCCACAACAACATTTAACATTCCTTGTACATCATTTTCAACTATTAAAAATGTATTGGAACACTCAACTGGTGGACCATTGTGTTGTACGTCATGGGATATTTTTGGGATGGCTATAATAATTACTAGAAGCCAATTTCCTTTATTGGCCTGGGGTAAATAAATGCACATTTCAACTATAATGTAAAGTGTCTTGCGCTGAATGTACCCTGCAAACTAAGCATGCATCACATTTTTTCAATCAAACGGATTATATTTATAGGTCACGGATATTGGTGCAAAACGCCCTTTTTTTCAAATTTTGGCTATTGAATATCATAGGACCACTGTCCTGTAAGGTCACCTTACCCAGGGTTTTCTGAATAAATACATATTAACATTTTGACCTGTGTACGAGATGGCCAGAAAGCCATTCCTCAATAAAAAAATATTACCACAGTGTCGGTAACAGATGCGTTTGCTGTCTATATTTTCACCAACATCGGGATTGTTTCCGGAAGAAATCCTTTCTGATCATGGATCTCAGTTCGTGTCGGTCATGATGTCAGATGTTTTCAACACACTTCGTATCCGTCACTCTCTTAGTGCTATATTTCACCCTAGCTCTAACGGGGTCGTGGAACGTTGGAATGGGACATTAAAACAATTGTTGGGGAAGGTGACTACATCATTTCCTCAAGAATGGGATCGTTTTATTCCTGCTGTACTGTTTGCGTACAAAGAGGTTCCTAATCATACTGGTTTTTCGCCTTTTCAGTTGGTATTTGGTGCGAACCCAAGAGGACCAATGTCTCTCTTACATGATTTGTTAATGGAATCTGATGTGAATAATAATAATAATAAGAAATCCACTTATCACTACGTTACAGATTTACGCCGACATCTTGTGGATGCATGTCAGGTGGCGACTGAAGCATCTGAGATGGCAAAATATAAGACCAGATCTCGCATTAACAGAGATAGACGACTAACGTCTTTCTCAATCAATGACGATGTTTTTGTTATCCTGCCACTCAAAGTAGATCACTTGTTAGTAACATGGCAAGGTCCGTTTAAAGTGGTTGCAAAGAGAACGGACGTGGACTACGTCATCAATATGCGGGGTAAAGAAAAAACATTCCATGTTAACATGCTCCTACCATACATCACTCGTCCTCCTCAGATACAATTCATTTGTGATGCTATCATGAACCAACCTACCCATCATGCATCTATCGCGTTGGTGGATGAGGTGCAAACCAATTTCGCTGATGTACCTTCCACGTTTCCGGTAGCACCTATTAAGTCTTCGGAAACATGGAATGATGTTATAATTTGTACTGATTTACCTGCAGATCATGGGGATCAAATTCGTTCTATGTTGGTATCCTTTCAGGACGTTTTGTCTGATCTTCCGGGACGTACTAACATTATCACACACGAAATCAAATTGTCAGATTACACCCCGATTTCATTACGACCATACGCCGTTCCTCTACATGTTAGAGATCAGGTGGAAAGTGAAGTAGATGGTATGTTAAAACTGGGTATTATTTCACAGTCTGATTCACCTTTCTGTTTTCCTATGGTGGCAGTACGAAAGAAAGACAAGTCAATTCGTATTTGTATTGACTTTCGTCGCCTTAACAAGGTGACCATATCCGATTCTGAACCAATGCCTTTGCTGGAGGATTTGTTGCCACGCCTATCATCCGCCTTTTTCTTCAGCAAGTTTGACCTATCTAAAGGTTACTGGCAGATTCCTCTGGCTGATGTATCAAAACCTTTGACTGCTTTTGCCACTTCTCGTGGATTGTTTCATTACAATGTCATGTGTTTTGGTTTACGGAATGCTCCAGCGACATTTGTACGCATGATGCGTCGCGTTTTAGGTAATCGCACCGATCTCATTTCGTATATGGACGATATTTGCATTTTTCATGATACTTGGGAACAGCATATCGCTGGGATACAGTCGTTGCTTCAAACTCTCAGAGTACATAACCTCACAGCTCGACCTTCCAAAGTCGAAATTGGGTTTACTGAGATTTCATTTCTGGGTCATAAGATTGGCCGACATACAATACAACCTGATGAGTCTACACTAAAAAGGGTACTAGATCTTGCCATGCCAACTACTAAGAAAAAAGTTCGTAGTTTGCTGGGACTCATAAACTTTTATCACAGGTTTATACCACGATTTTCCATTTTAACTTCTGTTCTATCTGCTCTGACAAAAAAGGGTATGCCTGAAAAAATAATATGGAACAAAGAGTGTGACCATGCCTTACAGAACATCAAAACACAATTTTCAAAAAGTCCAATACTAAGACTACCAGACTTACGACGACCTTTTCTCGTGGTTACAGACGCATCTCTGAAAGGAATCGGGGGGTGTTTAATGCAGACCTTTAATGGCGAGTGCCACCCGATATTCTACCTCAGCAGAAAACTTTCAGAGACAGAATCCAGATATCCAATTGTGGAAAGGGAACTTTTGTCATTGGTATGGACATTACATAAACTACAGAAGTTCTTGGTGGGTACACATTTTAAATTATACACTGATCAAAAAGCCCTCACATATTTACAGACTTTTTAAATCGACTAATGCACGTCTCACCCGATGGGCGCTACAAATGCAAGGGTATGATTTTGACGTTTTACCAATAGCAGGAAAGGACAATGTCCTAGCTGACACCCTCTCTAGAGTTATGTAATAACTCGAATACGGAAGTGGACAATAATTACTTATTTATTCATATTGTTATTACTGACATTATTTTTTTTTCTTTAAAATCTAGATAGATATCATTTAATCTCGCTTCACATTATAATTGCCTGACTGAAAACTAAGTTTTCAGTTGTTCGGGGGGGGGGGGGGGTAATGTGGCGCCGGCTATTGCACGCCACACGCTAGAAAATATATAGGATTTTGGTGCTGATGAGCGCTGCACGATAGTAATTTGTCGATATGTGTATTGCGCACATGACGTGAGCAGTGTGGAGGAAAGATGGACAGAGCGTGTGTTGACCCTGAATGGGCGACTTGTGTGTGTGTTCTACCCAATGGTAGAAATATGGGAAATGTTAAAATAGAAGTGTCTTGAAACATATTAATGTTTATTAAATACAACTAAAGGTAGGAATAGGAATGAGGTAATGTTTATATGGACCTATGGATTATAGGAGTCGCTGAATCTACCTAATTATGCATGCTGTGTAATGATGTATTGTCTACGTGAATAATAAATGGAATGTTACTAAAATATCCAGCTGTTATATTGATCGTTGTGTGGAATCTTCGAGTCATAGAAAGTATCGTTAATGAACTATTGTGGCTGTCCTGAATCTTGTGGACCTATGATATATAAACCTAGACACAGTGTGAAAACGAGCACAAACAATCAACTGAAGAACATAAGCTTTTAACGCCACAGCGTCCTATATCCGTCCAGTGTTGGGCATTGTATTGCCACATATATGTATATTTACTTCGAAGTAGGGACTCAGGGTCAGTCCAAAGTTATGTGAATCAAACATGATAATAAGGTTAGTATATAACCGACTTCAAGGAAAGATTATTAACCAGTCCATAATATTATATTTGCCTGACTCATACGCTCACTGTCGGCTGTTGGAATCCCCAACCGCGCGTGCATATAGCTATGCTGTTCTGTCTATACTAATTCATTTACTGGACATGGACTGAGAATATTATATGGATTCAACTGTACTCAATTGCAGATGTATGCTTGTAATGAATAATACTTGTGATGTGTTATCGTCAATAAATGTCGGACTTGTGGACTCGAATACTTGGACTTATCAAGTCAATATTATTCCACTGTTCACCAGTTCTAACCACTACCCAGCTTTCGCGTAATTGACAATAGAAGCACGATGATTCAAAGAATGAGTGAGAATTAAGGAATTAATAGACATGGCCAGACTTTGCAATAGTATTTATTAATTACAAGTTGGGCGTTGACATATAAAGGACAATGATAATGCATCCATTAACAAATGGATTCTGCAACAAACTAAAACGACCCCAGCAACAACGGAACAACGCCCTTTAACACTCCCTAAATACTCTTCATATACACATCTCAACACCTAACAAATAAACATCGTTAAACATTCAATCGTGATCAGCACAAGTGCTAATCAATAGCTGCAGTTCCTAATTGTATTGTGACTTCTTCTCAATCAGTGGGTATCTGCTCTTTTCCCACATGGCTTCAACGCCTCTGTCACTTAGACTTTAGTTATCTTTTATATCATCAGCTGGGATACAACCATCTCTTTTTTCTGTTTAATGATCTGTCAACTTTGATAGTATGATGTTCTATTTATTTCCCAAGAGTTTTTGGAACATTGGCCTGCAGAAGTCTGCTAGTATCTTTCTTATCTTACAGTTGTAATAATGGTTATGGCAATAATTAAACACCCTTTTACTGTCAATTGCTTCATACGTCTGCTTTAGGCATGTATATGCTCCCTAGGATGTCATATGCCTGTCTCAATTTCGTATTTCTACAATATCTCTGTTATTAATCGTGTGATTTTAAAGGTGAAAAGTGATTATTAAATGGCCCACTGTTCTTTATCTATCCATTATAACTTCATATGCTTCGTTATCTTCGTTTCCATCTGTGTACTTTTCCTCTTTATTTATTCCAACTACAATACTTTTCTATAAGGCAAGGTAATTCATTATAAGGAATAACATGATCTTTTAATAAACATTATCATAACTTTTCAAACATCCCTTTTTATTTCTGTATTCTTCTTTCTTTCCGAAGAAATAATTATCTGAGTTTCCTCTTTTCCTTCCCCCCCCCCCCCTTTTTTTTCTCTGCCCACATGCGTTAGTCGTTTCAGTTGCCAAGTAACAAGTTAAGCTAACTTTTGTCACTTTAACTACCTCTTCCCCTCTCTCCTTGTATTTTCAAGACGGTGGCGACTTGGACCGATGCCAAGCTGTCTATCCGTCGTTCCTAAACATTAGTACTGGTGTAGAAAAAGTGGGGTTTGGTAGGTGAGACTTGCCAGCTCGCTAACAAATATTCAGATATTAGCCACGCGTCTTGTGTTTCAAGAGACGGGGCCTAACGATACACTGTCGCATGTTGTACTATTAATAGATTCTAAGAATGCTTTTGTTAGTTTTATTTTCAACAGTTTGATTTTACCCTTGATAATTTTCAAACTAGTAGCATTGCCTTCAACCAAGGTCAAATGTAAAAGTTGTTTATAGCTTTTCCACGGCAATAGTGAAAAAAAAATTAAAATACGGTAATATGATTATCTTTGAGAGGGGGGTTAAAACGGAGCATTTTATCACATACCTAGCCTGAGCATTGTGACTTGAGAACCAGGAGTTTATCCACGGGATACAAGCTAATTTCACCTAACGAGAACGTACCACCAAAAACCAAATATAAAACTGTGTATGATGACACAAACTATTATTGACATTAATTAATTATTGTGACTGAATTCTCCCGTGCAATTTTGTTGTGTACATTATACATGATACACTCTATTTCTTAACTATATTTGATTCATCATTAAAGTATTCTGTGTACCTGAAGTTATTGAATTATTTTCAATGTTTCAATATTTTAAAGTAATCTTAAAGTGGTAGGGATTAATTACGAGCTACATTCACATTCCCTAGGAGCATAGGATTGGTCCAGCGAGAGGATAACTTACCTGCCAGTTCTCTTCTTCAGTACATCTGAACTGTGAGGTTGACACCCCGACCTTGTCCTGTACCATCCCTACTTGTAGTTCAACAGTTATCTTTTCTAGTCTAGGAAAACTAGTTCTATCTGTCTCAAGTTAACTACTTGATACTATCATCTAAACTTCCATCTCGCCACAATGGCTGGCAGTTATATCGCTCACATGTTTTATTCCAAGGCAAATATTCATATCAACAAATCCTTACTCTTAGATCCAACTAATATCATACAAAGTCTAAAGTATTACATTAGAAAAAAATTTTAACATTCGAAAGAACGAAAGTTCTCACATCAAAAAAGAGAAAGTTAATATATACTGTTCAAAAAAAGAAACGCAACTTTTTTGGTGTTACTTTTATAAAAGATATTCGCTGATTGGACATCAGTCAACCTATCGACTGTGTCCACCTGGTCATTTACTTCTCGTGGTTACCTGAATTGTACTCACCTCGTGATTCGTGAGGTCATGAAAGAGGTCAAGGTCAAAACAACATTTTTGACAATAACTCGTGACAGGTTCATGAGAATCCCGTGAAACTTACTGAACACAAAACCCTCTGACCATATTATTGAATGCCTATAAAAGATTGACTCTCCTCGAATAAATTCAGTTGAAAATTCAATGCGCATGTATGGCTCATCTCACTACAGAACAACGACTCATCATCATTGGACGTTTACAGACTGGACAGTCACAAAGTGTAGTGGCCAGACAATTTACTGTGGTTAGAAGCACCATTAGTCGCCTTTGGAGGCGATTTCAAGAAACTGGCTCAGTGGCAGACCGGCCGCGCAGTGGAAGACCCAGAGTCACAACTCCTGCCGAAGACCGCTTCATACGGCTGCGTCACCTCAGGAATCGACTTGCATCTGCGTCCTCCACAGTCCAGTCAATGTCAGCAGCTCGTCGAATTTCAGATCAAACGGTCAGGAACCGGCTGCACGACTCTGGTCTTTGGGCTAGAAGACCCTACAGAGGTCCTGTTCTTATGGACCGGCATCGCCAGAACCGACTGCAGTGGGCGAACCAGCATCGTCAATGGACAGTTGGGAATGACTGGAGACGGGTTTGGTTTAGTGATGAATCATTTTTTGTGCTCCAGCGACACGATAGACGGAGAAGAGTTTACCGCAGAGTCTATGAGAGCTACGCCCAGAACAGCGTTGATGAGGCTCCTCCACATGGTGGTGGAGGTGTACTGATGTGGGGGGCGATCAACTTCATGGGAAGAAGTGACCTGGTGCAAATTGAAGGACGCCTGAATGCCCAACGATACGTCGCTGAAATTATTCGTCCTCACGTCCTTCCACTTCTGGCTGCACGAGGGTCGATTTTTCAGCAGGATAACGCTCGACCTCAAGTGGCACAACTCACCACCCAGTTCCTCGCTGACAACAACGTCCAGACCATTCCGTGGCCAGCCATGTCATCAGACATGAACTCCATAGAACACTTATTGGATGAACTCGACAGACGACTCCGCCAGCGAGACGTGGCTCCAGCCAATCTCCGACAGTTGTCTCTTGCACTGCGGGAAAAGTGGGCAGCCATCCCACAACAACAGATCCAACGGCTAATCGGATCCATGTCAAGGAGATGTCGTTCTCTGATAGAGGCCAGAGGAGGCCATACACCTTACTAAAACGGAGGCCTCAGTCGCAAAGAATAAAAGTCCAAACCAAATTTAATGAACATCATTTCATTGTTAAAGTCTGAAACTTTCTTCATGCCAAGATTGAAACATTAATTCCGTAAAATAAAATGTTGGTACAAGTTTGAAATTTGGTGTCCATTACCACTGCAATAATGTTGCGTTTCTTTTTTTGAACAGTATATATATAATGCTTGGAGTTTTGCATGTAAAAGTCAGAAACGGGAAAAGTAAGTTAAAAATGATATGGCCAGTTATAACCTAAGATAAAGCAATGAGAGAGAAGATAATTTAATAAAAAGGCCAAAACTGCATGAATAGTGACAAATACAGAGCTACTTAAATAAATACGAGATATAATGCTTGTGCTGCAAGCATGCAAGACCCTGCAGATGAGCTAAAACACGCAAATCAACAAAGACGAAGAGAATTAGTACTTAAGAATGAAAAACTACTAAAACGAAATGGACAAGAGAAGAAATACTGCTGTGAATGGATACCAGACGGAACAACAACAATGACAAAGAATAATACAAACATATAAATAAAAGAATAAAAAGCGATTGCAACATTGCTAACGTACTGTAGCTGAATAAACAATGGCACCAAACAAACAAACACTGAAAAAAAAATATATATTCAGATTTCAAAAACTGAAAGAAGCTTAAGGGAAGAAAATAACACACTTCAACAAAGAATGTCTGAAGTCAAAGTGTGGTAGAGTATTAATAGCGAGAAGATAATTTCGTTGACAGAATGCCAGTATAAAAGCTTGAAATTCAGTAAAGATGGACTTTATATGATGGTGAACTTTAGTAGACATGGACTGTAAATGACGGTGAACTTTAGGAACTTTGGACTGTATATGACGGTGAACTTTAGTAGAAATGGACTGTATATGACGGTGAACCTTTAGTAGAGATGGACTGTATATAACGGTGAACTTTAATAGATATGACTTTACGGCTCGTTTGCTTTTTTATAATTTCCTCTCATCGCATTTATTATCTATTATTTCGGCATATTTAACGAATTTAAATTCGTGCCTATCCTCTACTCCTAATTGTTACCATTTTTTATGTTACCATTGTTCACATTTCACGCTTCGATGCATGACAGGACCAAACAATCACAACAATTTACGGATATCACAACTCCATATACGGAGGATGACTGTTTGAATTTTCAAACGTATGAGTCACACAGGAATTCCCATAAGCACAGTTCTTTCATAACATGTACTATGAAGTGCCATTGGTTTGGCAATTCGAGTCGTCATATACAATCGCTATGATTGGGAGTTTATAAAAAACGCCAGGTGTAAGCGTGGGCCGGGAACATACGATATAACGTAGAATAAGTTTGACATATGGTACTGAATTCCATGAATCGTCAACGTAGACAGCTTGGACCTTGCCACATAAAAGAATAGAGTTGGATTCTGAAATTATAGGACCGGACAAAACGTATTAAGAGCATTGTAACAACGCTATTTTGTGGTTGCTTGCTTGTTAGTGACAAGACAAGCCGGTCGGAAATAGCAGAACGACCGGGTCATGTGACCATTTGAAATTCGGACGCCAGGGGTTTGAGCGCGAAAGATTTAATGGTGCTTGGACTGCCGTCCCGTTTGGGCGATATTCCATGCCCGCTTGATGCGGCCCATATTTCATTGAATGTCATGATACAGTGCCTATATTCATCAAGCTTAAATAATTTCGGTGAAGACACCTATATTTTTTATATCACCAACGAACGTTTATTTACAAGTGTTAAAATAATTGATCATTAAATTTGTATATGTTGATTTTGACAAATTCATAGTTGAATTAATTATTACAGAGCGAAAGGCACACGTATGACTCAGAACCTCTAGTGTATATTCATATATATATATATATATATATATATATATATATATATATATATATATATATATATATATATATATAGTCACAGCATGATTAACAAGCTGTGGACTGCCTGTGATCCGCTGGGAGCAGGTAAGTAATGTCAGTTGTGTATGGGGGGTAGTCAGTAGAGTGGTATGAACTTGACAACACGAGGTCAGCAGGTCAGGAGTGAATGGAAAGGAAGTTCTGATTGGTGCAGGTACGAAAGCAGGTTGAAAGGAAGACGGTGAGATTTTTTGCTGGTGATGGTCGACTTGAATCGTCGAGTGCGAGAAGATATTTATTTGTGTGGATATTATGTATTTTTCTGATCTGGGATTTTCATGAATGTGATACACTTCACTGACTGTACAGTATTGTAACTTTGTGGTCACAGTTTTTCTAAATATATCGGACAGAGATGGGAATATGATTTGAGTTGGTTATTACTTGAATGTGTACAGCTCCGTCTCTCGCTCTCTTGTGTAGTATTTCGAGGACTAAGACATATGTGTGTTCTATGTAGAATATTCTGTGTCAGGTTGGAGCTCGTACGGATATATATATATATATATATATATATATATATATATATATATATATATATATATATATATATATATATATATATATATATATATATATCGAGCTAAAATGGGGAATATCTCTGAATTAATCACCTGGGGCTTGAGCGAGCAAATATTATATATGTCCACAACAGACGGCGGGAAAGATAAAGAGATAACGTCTTCAGACCCATTCAGCATTGTTCTCAATGTCTTAAATTTCGTGTGGATACTCCCTCGAGGTAGAAGCATCATCATCCTTCAATCTGCATCTCTGCCAAGAGCAATCTTGTGCGAAGGTAGATACCTTTGAAGACTCACATTAGCTTCTCTAGGTTTTGGCCACTGTTGGACCACTACTGCAGAGCAAGGGGAGGCACTCCGTGACAGTAGAAATGGACTGTATGTAACGGTGAACTTTAGTAGAAATCGACTGTATATGACGGTGGACTTTAGTAGAAAAGGACTGTATATGACGGTGAACTTTAGTTGAACAGGACTGCATATGACGGTTAACTATAGCGGAAATGGACTGTATATGACGGTGAACTTTAGCATAAATGAACTGTATATGACGGTGAACTTTAGTAGAGATGGACTGTATATGGCGGTGAACTTTAGCAGAAACGGACTGTATATGACAGTGAACTTTAGTAGAGATAGACTTATATGACAGTGAACTTTAGTAGAGATGGACTGTATATGACGGTGAACTTTAGTAGAAACGGACTGTATATGACGGTGAACTTTAGTAGAAATGGTCTGTATATGACAATAACTTTAGTAGAAATGGTCTGTATATGACGGTGAACTTTAGTAGAAATGGTCTGTATATGACGGTGAACTTTATTAGAAATGGTCTGTATATGACGGTGAACTTTAGTAGAAATGGTCTGTATATGACGGTGAACTTTAGTAGAAATGGACTGTATATGACAGAGAACTTTAGTAGAAATTGACTGTATATGCCGGTGAACTTTAGTAGAAATGGACTGTACATGACAGAGAACTTTAGTGGAAATGGACTGTTTATGGCGGTGAACTTTAGTAGAAATGGCCTTATATGACAGAGAACTTTAGTAGAAATGGACTGTATATGACGGTGAACTTTAGTAGAAATGGGCTGTATATGACAAGAACTTTAGTAGAAATGGTCTGTATATGACGGTGAACTTTAGTAGAAATGGTCTGTATATGACGGTGAACTTTATTAGAAATGGTCTGTATATGAAGGTGAACTTTAGTAGAAATGGTCTGTAAATGACGGTGAACTTTAATAGAAATGGACTGTATATGACAGAGAACTTTAGTAGAAATGGACTGTATATGACAGAGAACTTTAGTAGAAATGGACTGTATATGACGTTGAACTTTAGTAGAAATGGACTGTATATGACAGAGAACTTTAGTAGAAATGGACTGTATATGACAGAGAATTGTAGTAGAAATGGACTGTATATGACGGTGAACTTTAGTAGAAATGGGCTGTATATGACGGTGAACTTTAGTAGAAATGGTCTGTATATGACGGTGAACTTTATTAGAAATGGTCTGTATATGACGGTGAACTTTATTAGAAATGGTCTGTATATGACGGTGAACTTTAGTAGAAATGGACTGTATATGACAAGAACTTTAGTAGAAATGGTCTGTATATGACGGTAAACTTTAGTAGAAATGGTCTGTATATGACGGTGAACTTTAGTAGAAATGGACTGTATATGACAGAGAACTTTAGTAGAAATGGACTGTATATGACGGTGAACTTTAGTAGAAATGGACTGTATATGACAGAGAACTTTAGTAGAAATGGACTGTATATGACGGTGAACTTTAGTAGAAATGGACTGTATATGACAGAGAACTTTAGTAGAAATGGACTGTATATGACGGTGAACTTTAGTAGAAATGGACTGTATATGACAGAGAACTTTAGTAGAAATGGACTGTTTATGACGGTGAACTTTAGTAGAAATGGACTGTTTATGACGGTGAACTTTAGTAAAGTTGTACTGAATATAACGGTGAACTGTGTCGGAGGTGAACGTTCAGAAGCTATTAAATAAAATGAAAAAGGTAAAAGTAACTAGAGCCTGGCAGTGCCGTTTGGAAAAGTTCGAAATTTTGAAAGGATTTAAAAACTAAAATAATAACAAAAAAACACCGAATTGATAACAGTTGGTATATACCAGATGACCCTCTAAAATGCATTATTATAACTTGATCGAGGAGACAATATATGTTAAGATGACCTTACCATTAGCGTTACGAGTATGACCTAAATAATATTAAGAGTTATAATGAAGAAAGTGAGACGTAAGATAAAACTGCAAATTGCATATGAAAAATATGGATTTGCAGAACAAAATGGAACAAGAATGTTGAATATATAAAATGCATGAAGAGAGTGATGACAGTCCACTTATATCTGTCTATGTGTCCTTCACTTTCTTTCCTTTCCCTGACGAAGGCCTTGTGGCCGTAACGTTGGCTATTTTCTTATTCGTTTGTCCTCGTAAGACGAATCACCTTTTTTCGATTTTTTTTTCACACCCATCCATTGTATTCCACGTCTTACCGCAGTTCCCCTCAACTTCCTCGACCTATGTGCTCATAGAAGATTTCGCAAAACATTTGGCAAGTCAAACATTACCGTGTTATAAGATGTGGATAGTTATAGAAAAGATCTAAGCTGAATAAAAAAAATATGAACAAAAGCAAGAATCGGCTGTAAGAGTGGAGCTTGGAGGTTTCGAAACAATAAAACAAAGTGTGCCTGTATTCTCCCACGTGATGTACTCTATCTGTTCAATGAAAACATATAATTAATCCAAGATGAACCGGGAAGACTAGCAGGAGTTACAATATATACTAAGCAAGGTTATTATCACAGTGTCGTAGATTTCCGATAGGAGATTAAGAACAATGTTAGGTCCCGTCTGAATAGAACTGACAGAGGTGATGACTCAGTGCGAGATAAGGTAAACAGATAGATTTCCACTAGTGGGTTGGTGAAAAGGTAGAGTTTGTCCCTGGATTTGAGAAAGTACTCTAGTCCAGCCTATCGGTTACGACTAAACTTTTGCTGTTCAGACAGTATACCTATATATAAATATATTAATATATATATATTATCAACTACTCACAACCACACACACACACAGATAAGTGACAACAATTTAGACGTACAAACGTGGAAACTATATAAATGGAATGGGGATATTGAGACGAGCTGACCTACACAAGTAATAAGTTTTATGTTACTTTTATTTATCATAAAGGAAAACTTCACAACAGCTATATATTCAAAATATCAAAATATCGTAAAATAAACACAAAGTGTTAAGAATTTACAGACATAGACGCGTAAGTACTATCTCTCCCTGTTGAGACCAGATCCCACAAAGAGAAGTTAATTAACCCCCAAAAGGTCAAAAAGATTAGCACTACGGTATAGAATTTTACTATACTGTAAAGAATAGAGTTTCTACGTTATTCTATTAGGAGATGAACAGTATTAGCAAAAAAAAATAATAATCATAAGAAATAACCAAAGTGAGTGCATTGATTATACAGTGGAAGAACTATTCATCTCTTCTTTCTCTCGCTTCAGACACCCAGTGGCCACATTTTCACTCTTACCTCATACGTGCTTTCACAACATCTGGAACATCTCCATGAAAAAAAAAACAATCCCAGATCCAAGGTTGGGGGTTGGCAAAACAGACCCCAGTTTCTCCAAGACTGACTAATCTTTCTTATTTGCGAAACGTCAGCTTTGATATTCCTTCTTTAGAATTCTGTTGATGTCACCTCAATTAGTCCAGGTAAGAAAATACTTAATAGCTTTAATGTTCACTGAGTCAATAGCTAGTAAAATTGATACTTGGAGAGAATGTCAGAGGGGTAAATCTCTCGGGATAAAAATCCTCGTTAAACCACAAGTGGTTGGTAGTCGGGTAATGTTAATTAACTTGGGAAAAAGAAATCTGGATACTTATCGGCCCAGTAACAAACTTATTCTTAATGTTCTTTGGGTTGGTACTCTGTCTCTTTCTGGGTGTAAACACGAAGCCAGACAGGTTCACCTTGAAGACCCGATAACTAAGTGAGAATGTTCTTTGGTATTGTTGGACTTAGGTCCGTTATTTCTCAGATTAGACTTTTTCACCGATTCAGGCCGCTGGTAGATTTTGGGTATGACCCAGTACTGTGTATAAGAAGAAAAAATACAAAATATTTAGCCACAATATAGTATTCTCAATCCTATCTTCACCCGCGTAAAATATAATATTATTATCCACTTCGGTTATTTAACTTTGTCACATAATATCTTTTGTTGCGCACATGGGCTTTGATGGAATAAACATATATTTTGGTGCGCACATCAGCTTTAAAAGGAAATGGTGCAAAAGAGTGCAATGGAATGGAGTAAACAGGAAGCCTGACAGAGAAAGATGTCTGTTGGCCGGCTTTAGAAACCGCATTGCATATTAATCGTGCTCTCTTTATGGTTGCTGGCTTTTGTACAGCCTTGTTTTATATTCCAATGGTAGTAGGAATTGGTGATCCAGCCATATGGTTATTGCTGACAATTTAGTGCTGTTGTTATTGCATTCGTACATGTAGCATTGTTATTATTAAAAGGGAGATTGTCAGCACGCCTTCGTGTACACTTTGTGAATGGCGTTTACAAGTATGTCGATTGTGTGACCTCTCGCAGTTTGATACGAGCTTAGAGGACAATGTCATGAAGGTGTAGATATTATACTGTGACATATTTTTGGGGGCTGTGGTCCTCTATACAGGTGTATTTTAGCGTTCCACTTTGTTAGTGACTGCTGGTATCTGGATATTTGTAGTATTGATCTTATTACGGGCTCTCTCATAGCAAGTTTACAGTTGTCGAGGCTTTTGTTGGCGATTGGGTTGCATCCCATTATATGTGCTATTGCTTTTTCTGATGAAGACATTTTGCAATGGGTTTGTTGTCGGCGAAAACAAGCCACAAGTTCGTGCATTGACTCATTGCGCAGTGTGAAGACTATGAAGCTAAGGTTTAATGAGTTCCTGTCTGGCTGGGGCGACGACGATGCCGTCTTATTGTTGGATTAGTTCCATTGTCAGTGATTTGGAGAGCTAATTGTGGGTCTGTCGTAATTGTGGTGGAAAATTCGAGGTTTTAGTTCCTTCCAGGCGTAGGCGAAGAGGTTTTAATTTGTCGGTCGTTGCAGTTGCCTGCTGATTTTTGGACTATCAGTTGGCCATTGGTGGCCGACCTGCTGAGTGCACGAATACATCGCCTACATTAGGATTTGTGGTACAACAAATTATGTGGATACTACACGTGTGTACCTGCCAGTACACATCTTACAGCTCGCCTCTACCGTGAATACGTTGCCTTGCCTGTGCATGCTTATTGCGCGACTCTGCTGCAGTGACTTTTTGTCCGCATGAAAATTTAACTCGTTTGTGAATACTACCGACTATCGTTGTCGTGCTGAAAAACTGTTCGTAATGAGGGACTATACGTGATTTGCTGAGCAGCATTATCCGTGAATGCTGATGCTGATATATAGCGTTGGATGAGACAGAACATTGTAGTCGTGCTGATTAATTGTACGTGAATGGCGGACACGACCAAGACACATTTTCTGATGCAGTGGTCTATGTTACGCAGCTGATAAAAGACGTGATGTCTTGCTGATGGACTTTATGTCGTTTCTTACTGCAGCCATAGTTCGATAACGAATGATAATTTCCGGACGTCGCTGAGTTTACCAGTTATCATTTATTATGCTGGTATAGCCTGTCTTGGACACAGACATAAGAAGGCCAGCTACATTGGTGTGGATTTTTTAGAGCGGAACGGAATGGGAGGATACTGAACATTGAGGTATTTTCTTATTACTACATCCATTGGTGGCTTTAAGGCTTCAGCTACGAGAATAACTGACGCTGGTTGTGGATCTTGTCTTTGAATTTGTTCAGAACATTTTGCCGCAACCGGACAGTGCAGAGTGCACTAAGCGTAACTGATTGTGGCACTAACATTTGTTGGTACTATTCGTGTTTTTGTCTCGTGATTCATTATCATCATTCGATTGAGGAGCTGGTATAGGAACTTTGAGGATTCAGTTTACAGAAAGACAGTCATAAATTTAGTTATATTTCTTGTTTTCTTTTCTCTTGCTGTTCTACTTTCTTTCTTGACGTCATTTTATTTTATGTGTTTCCCTTATCGTCATGTTTTTAATTACTGGTCTACTCTGCTCATCCATTTGAATTTTTTCGTTTAGCTCGTTTCTCCATATGCTGGTAGTTGCAATGATGCTTTTCTGTTACTATTTTATTATCTGTTCTTTTCATTGTCTCTGATACTTTCATTTGCAATTTCATTTGTTTTACATATTTCAATTATTTGTGTGACTTCTTTCTGCCTTTTGAAATTGCCTTGCTACAGACCTCGTCGCTTCACCGTCCACTACTGGTTTTCGTGCAGTCTGTATTGTCTTATTATTGTAATACATTGGTTTGAGGTAGGAATTGGTGGCGTGTTTAACATTTTCTTTTTTTATTATGGGAAAGGGATTTTGTTGAACTGATTTCTTTAGGCAGTAACACTGTCAGTGTTGCAGTGGGGTACAGGCACAGAGAGTTGACCATGTTGACTGTCCAGCATAACTGACCGTGCACATTTTCAGTGTCTTAGCGGTGATTGTCTTGTTTGTATGCATAGTGTCATATTTTTGCAAGTATTCTTTTTCGTCATGTTTTGCTGTCGTATTCTCCTGTTTTCTTCTTGCTATCTTGTACATAAGTTATATTGACAATCTCCTTGTTCTCGTTTGTTAACAGTACGGTTTGTATATACTTATGTGTTTCTATCTCAAATATCTGTCATCACTTTCTTATCGTACTGTTGGTGTTTGTTTGTCAAGTGAGTTCGTGTCTCATCATTATATGTACTGTTCATAGTATATGGATTTTTGATTTCCTTTGTTACATGATATGTATTTGTAAAATCACGCATTAGTGAAATAAGAGACGGGGTACGGACATCACTTTTTTTAGCCATTATGTGGATGTCCTTGTCTAAAGCTACCACTGTGTGAGCTTGAGATTTATGTCATTGTATCGTGACATTGATTGAGTATAGACAAGCAAGGATTCGTTTCACCGGATCCCTTATTTGGAATTGACTTGTCATACTGTATTTTAACTGCTTGTTTTTTTAATCAGGTGTATTCAGAACTGCACGAACATCGTACCCTTCGTCTGCAAATATATATTGGGCGTGTACAACAATATATTTATTATTATTTTGTAGCGGTATGGGTACAATTTGAGGAATTGGTAACCTTCATAATTTTACTTATTTCATAGTTTGACACCGCATTTGTATTGCACCTTGACCATAACTATGTCTAGCCTTAAAGATTTTATAGAAATTGGAGAGAAGACAGGAAAGTCTGGGGATTCTTTGCTTGAGTGGGCAAAGGCCGAACACAAAGAGTATGAGTTACAGAAAAAACAAGAAGATGACAGACGAGAACGCTATGAGGAGCGTCAACTACAAAAATTGAAGATTGAAGCAGAGAAGGAACTGAAACAAATTGAAGCAGATAAGGTACTGAAACAGATTGAAGCAGATAGGGAACTGAAACAGATTGAAGCAGATAGGGAACTGAAACAGATTGAAGCAGATAAAGAACTGAAACAGATTGAAGCAGATAAAGTACTGAAACAGATTGAAGCAGATAGGGATAGGGAACTGAAACAGATTGAAACCGATAAGGTACTGAAACAGATTGAAGCAGATAAAGAACTGAAATAGATTGAAGCAGATAAGGTACTGAAACAGATTGAAGCAGATAGGGAACTGAGACAGATTCAGGCAGATACAGAAAATAAAAAAATTGAGGCAGATCTAAGACGGATGGAGTTAGAAAAAATGAAGATTGAGGCGGACAAGAAAATCGCTATAAAAAAGTTGGATCTTGATTCTGGCAATCCTAGTTCGACTGCTAGGGAGCCAGCTCGCCCTTATAGGCTACGATTACCGAATTTTCGGGAGGAAGTAGATAGCATGGACTTCTTTTTGGAGAGATTTGAATAAGCGGCTCTTGCCTGGAGGGCAAGGAAGGAAGAATGGCCTTCACTTTTACCTGCATTGCTTTCAGGCTCTGCTTTAAACACGGTATATAGTTTGCCTGTGGCTGACAGAACTAATTATGATACCGTAAAGGCAACATTGCTGAGAGAATTTAAGCTGACAGCCGAATGGTATCGCTCTCGTTTCAGAGATGCGATGCCTAGTGCCGACCAAGATTTCGGCTCTTTTATCACCAAATTTAATTTCTCTTTAATAGATGGACAGAGCTGGAGGGAATAAGTAGGGATTTTGATGGACTCTTTGATCTCATGTTGCGGGACAAGGTGTTGTCCTCATGTTGTTCTGACATGGTTGCATTTTTTCAGGAACGCAAACCTAGAGACATTACTGCTATGTCAGAGTTGGGGTGGCAGTACGTTACTGCTCACCCTGGTAAAACAATTCACAAGTCATTTGTCCCTGAGCCTTTCGCTACATGTGTTGGCAAGGTCATTGGGAAACCTTTCCGGCAACATCAGTCCAAGAGTGTGGACAGGTTTGCCAGGAGAAGGTTTGATCGGCAATACTCTAGTGGGCATGGATCTCATGGGAACTATGATAGCTTTAAGGGGTACAGATCTCCGAAAAAACAATTGTTCTACCGTCAAGATAGATCTCCGTTTAGATACACGGGAGATAGACATGACAGGTCTATTCGGAGGCAGGTCCGAATAGACACTACTAGCGATCCCGATCATCGCTGGTATAGAAGAAGTGGTCCGAGTAAAAGGAATGACAGGGATGACAAACGGGAGCAAGAACTCCTCAATTCACCAAAGGGTAGTCCTAAAAAAGATGATGGTAGTCAGCTTCGTTGTGGCGCGTGTGACGGAAGGGGACATGCTGCAAGAGTCTGTCCAAACAATTCAGAAAAGGCTAATGCTGCATGCGTTCTGAAAACCTTTAATAACAAAGATTGCGAGGGATGTAGGCACAGATCATCGACCTCTACTGTTTTTGAAATCTTCGAAGTCGACAAGCTCACGGTTGACTCGTTGGGCCTTATTGCTACAAAAGTTCCAGTTCACAATTATCCCATTAGAGGGTAGACTTAATGTCGTGGCAGATGCTCTGTCTAGATTGTAATTTTTGGGACATGAGTTATATGTGATCGTAGGCACGACGTATACGTACACCAGTGTCTATTTTTTATATTTTTGTCATGTATTTTGTTGTTTGGTGTGCAATCTACTACTCTCAGGGAGAAGAAAACTCCGTTTTCTTTTCTGGGGAAGGGGGTAGATGATTGCATTCGTACATGTAGCATTGTTATTATTAAAAGGGAGATTGTCAGCACGCCTTCGTGTACACTTTGTGAATGGCGTTTACAAGTATGTCGATTGTGTGACCTCTCGCAGTTTGATACGAGTTTAGAGGGCAATGTCATGAAGGTGTAGATATTATACTGTGACAAACTTTAATTAGAAACTATAAGCTTAGAGCTTGTCTTATCGTTTAAAAACTCCCGTGAAATAAATTCTAGTCATTTACAAAATTTAATCATCATGAATTAGAAATAAATAATCATTTTGTCAGTATTCAAAATGAATATTGCATTTACTAGTCGATTAAATATCTCTTACTGGTTAATATCGGTTAGCTAGATTAACGCTACAGCCGGAACAATTTAGCTATAGATTATTTTAATTCGCTAGCCAATAAGCACACAAAAACTAGTGAAATAAATGCCGGACTTAACCCTTAGATCACTCTACACAGAAAAATCTTAGTGAAATAAAATACGGACTTAGCAATTAAATCACTCAAACTTCTAGTATAATATTTACCACAAACACAAATTTAGAACTTCTCCAATCGAAAATAATAAGAAATCCACTTTAACAATGGTCTCTAAATCGAAGCTAGTTGGTTCTGAAAAATCCTGTTGGTACTGAATAGTGGATTTTAAGAGATGAAGTATATATCTAAATATCGGTAGAAATCGCTCGTACTTGTTATATATAACACCTTCATCCAGATTTAGGGCTTTTCTTCGCTCAAATTCTGAATCAGAGGAAAAATTCACACTTTTACCGCTCGCAGACCCTGGCCGCGAGCGAACGGTCTTTGATCTGGCGGCTCTTCACCGTATCTACTCACGCTCAGGACGGAGGTAGGGGCAGATAACCGTGATTATCTGCCCTTGGTTTCAGATTATTCCCCCTGACCAATTACTAACAAAATTACGTCCTATAGACTAAACGCTCTAGATTTCTCTTCATAAGCTTATCTCCACCTGAGCCAAAAGTACAACTTTTTGAATAGTCGCCCCTTTGTTCTCTACAAATCCACCATCCCGTCCCCTCTCTACGCGTTCCGTTTACGTGTCTGATTGCAAACGTTCCTAGTGCCTATTAGACCGTAGAGAAAGACAAAAAATATATACGTGGCTAAATTAAAAGAGAGACATATATCTAAGTGTAGGAGGGTTTTACGTTATCACCGTGAATAATTAATAAGGAAGCCGGTGAAAGACAGGTGGAAGAAAAATGTAGATATATGAAATCTTTTTTTCATAATAACCTCTGTCACACACAGTACTAGAGTAAAATCCCGTCATATGACAGGAAATAAGTTCAAAAGCACCAGTACTTAATGGTAATGCTATTTATTTATTCAAATACTTGTGGAGAAATAATGTTAGGTGTGAACATCCGATTGCCCATCAGAAGAGCACCTAGATTTCCTGTTGTTTCAAGCGGCCAGATAGTTCATAACATCACTGGGGTCTTCAGATACTATTTGATCGGAACTATAATAGATCTTAATAGACCCGGAAGTTTTGTTATGATTTCTCTATTCAGATCTAAAGCCTCCTTACTCTTGATGCACAAAATGACTCGTTGGAGGAAATAAACGTTCATTTATACGTGTGGGCATTTATACGTCTATAAACACTTGTAAACAAAGAGACATATTTAAACAGTTTCGCTGCAGCTGCCTCTTTATCAGATACAATTCACTTAGACCTCTGTCGCAAAAAGACACACTAATTCACATTAAACCCCTCTGTCACGCAAAACTCACGTTAGCCCCTTCCCTTCCCCCGTCACACTTAAGATACAGTAACTCACGTTTCCCCTGTCACACTAACGATACAATAATTAACGTGAACACCTTCAGTTAAGATACATTCACACCCTGCTTGAGTAAATTATCAACATTTTCTACCATTTGTTTTATTCCCGTATTAAATACCAAAATATTTGTTTTACATCCAGTGTTAAACAAAGTATGAACATGCACGACGCTCACAGAGAGATGTTATTGGCACATTCACATCGTTAGTTCTTACATGGACAGCTGTTAGGGCAAGATTAAGTCACAAAGGATGCTGGAGAGGCGCTAAAAAACAAAGAAACATAATAACTAAGAGGAGATGGCAATAAACTGTCATCAGACATGTAATGACAAGAGACCATTTGACATTATGGTAATCACGGAGATGGCAATAAACTGTCAACATTATGGTGATCACGGAGATGACAATAAACTGGCATGAGATATGTCATGACAATAGACCTCTTGAAATTATGGTGATCACGGAGATGTCAATAAACTGTCATCAGACATGTTATGACAGGAGACCTGTCGACATTATGGTGATCACGGAGATGGCAATAAACTCTCATCTGACATGTGATGACATGAGACCTCTGGACATTATAATGTGTGTGTGTGCGTGCGTGTGTGTGTGTGTTATATGTAAACTATAATGATTGATACAGCTCAATGCAACATCTCAGTAAGCTATAGTACAAAAGTTACAACATGTTTACGATGAGAATCAGTTTTTGTGTTTAAGTGTATTGAACGTTTTAAAGAGGAGACAAAGTCGAAGAGGTACACATTTAAAAAAAAAAAAGAGAGAGAGAGAGCGTGAGAGAGATATATGAATAGATATGACCAATACACAGGTAATCACTCACCCAGTGAATCTCGTTTAATTGGATTTCCTCCCTGTTAATGCCTCAGATGGAGTCATTGATAAAACTGTGGAGATTGTGTTTAATTTAACAGATCTTTCCCTAATTGATTCCGTTGTCCTCGTATGATGACCAGAAACCTTAACGCCACCTCTAGTAAAAAATATGGTAATATTTCACATAATCAAAGATTTTTTCATAGCTTACAATCAGTCAGCATGCACAATCTGTCAGCATGCACAATCTGTCAGCATACATGATCTCTACGAACAAATCTCTAATCAAATGTGTCATTTTCTTGCAGTTCGTTTGAAAACATGAACGTCTTTCAAACTGTTATTATATTCTAAGTTAAAAGTGTTCACACGTTGAATAAACGTTAACTTGATAATTTGATAGTCCGGTAACTGAAGACATAAACATGGAGAGATCTGCATGGTCAAAGTTGTTCTCTTCACCTCACTCGCGTCCCATGGGACGCCAACAGTCCTCTCCTCGTCGCATTTTCTCAGGGGTTGATATTAGCTGGAAAATGTCCGATGCGCTCGTTTAAAGTGCTCCTCACGGACTCCCCGCTCCCAACATTATAACCTTCTTCTTGTCTGTTTCCCATGATGCAGCTGTCCTTCCGAAAGCGCTAGTCTAATTCACTCTGCTGTCAACTTTTCAATTTCACTCACCTTTGATATTGATGAACACCACTCATATTTGGAAAGATATCATAAATCTATAACACGACTCATATTTGTAAAATTAGCTTTAATCTGTAACACTACTCATGTTTGGAAATGTGACGGTATTGCCTCCCCTGCTTTGCAGTAGTGGTCCAACAGTGGCCAAAACTCAAGAGAATCTAAAATGGGCCTTCAAAGGTGTCTACCTTCACACAAAATTGCTCTTGGCAGAGATGTAGATAGAAGTGTAATGACACTTCTATCACAAAGGAAGTCTTCACAAGATATTCATATAAGCGAAAACAATGCTGCTTTGGCTGATCACGTTAATTCTAGAATCTGCCGACCACTTTTGTGAAGAATTAAGCAAAGATTAATTTTAGCTCGTTAAGCCCCCACCTCTGATTAACTCAGTGGAATTCTTATTATTCTGGTATAGCTCTTTTTAGAGTGTGTGTAGTAAATTGACTGAGACAAACATGCAGAATATTTAAAATGATTAAATCGAAGTTAAATTTGTAAAAATTAAAAATAACAAAATTTAATAATCACTTAAGTTTAACAGTTTGAAAATAATTGAACAGTTTTGAAGAAAAATTTCATCATTGATTGATAGTAGAGTCGATGAAAAAAAGTTCACTTTGGCAGCGTATATTTTACACTTAGCTGCCAGTTGTAATTTCTGCTCCTGCTGATCGGTTCTTTTTACACTGCTCACGCTCGTCGCTGGTCAAGGTTTTAGGGTGTAGCTCGTTTCCCAGAAATGTCAAGGAGAGTCTACAAAGATACATGTTAACTACATGTAGATGTGAACCAACAAAGAATGAGAAGTCGGTGATCGACTATGCAATAGTTAGGAGGAGTCCATTCAAGTATGTCCGGGATGCTAGAGTCTGGAGGGGGCCAGAGATTGGAAGTGATCATTACCAGCTGACCATCAAAGAACAACTGAAAGAGTTGCTCAGCATAGGAACTACCTAACATGAAGCAAGAAACTAAGTAAAGGAACAGGAGAAATGAGCATTAAGACCTACAAGCTGAGAGAGCCAGAAATTAAGACCAGATATCAGAGGCTTATTGCTGCAGCATTGAGAAACACAGAAGAACAACCTGATGACTTGGAAACCCTCTGGCTTAAATTCAAGGACACCATAAAGACAGCTGCTGCAGAAGCATGTGGTGAAGTCCGATTTGGGAACAAGAGAAAGAGGACACCTTTATGGACAGAGGAAGTTAAAGAGAAAATAAGAGAGAAGAAATGGCATGGAAACAATACTTAGGAGCTAAAAACACAGCAGGACAAACAGAGAAATATAGAGAATATGTGACACTCAGAACAGAAGCAAAGAACAAGGTGCTAGGAGCAAAACAGAAGTCCTGGGAAGAATTTGGAGAAAAGCTAGAAAAAGATGCGCAAGAAAACCAGAAATTGTTCTATAAGACCCTAAAGAACTTGAGGAAGGAAAAACAGAGCCCTCTTAAATTTATAAAGGACAAGCAAGGCAAATTGCTTACTGCCCCGAAGGAAGTAATGGAAAAATGGAAAGAATATTTCTCAGAACTCCTTGATGGTGAGCAAGGTCAAGCATCAGAAATGATAACCACTAGCACAGAAGAGAAAACCAATGATGGTGAAGATGACATAAAGATGGAAGAACTGAAGGCAGCACTGGAGAAAATCAAGATGGGCAGCAGCAGGGCATGATGGCATAACACCAGAAACGGTTAAGTACATGGGAGCAGCAGGCGACCTATTACTCTTAAGGATCCTACAGGCAGCGTGGTGCAACAAATCCATACCAAAGGATTGGGAGATTGCCATCATAACACCGATTTTCTAAAAGGGTGACAATCGACAATGTGGAAACCATAGAGGCATATCCCATCTCAGTGTCCCTGGTAAAATCTACTCTAGAATACTGGAGCAGAGACTCAGATGCCTAGCTGAGCTACAATTGGATGAGGTCCAGTGTGGATTCCGAGCAAACCGAAGTACTCAAGACCTAATCTTCACACTCAGGCAGCTGAGTAAAAAGGCACTTGAGTATAAGAGTGAGATGCATCTCTGTTTCATAGATCTGGAAAAGGCGTTTGACAGGGTCCCCTGGAGCAAACTTTGGGACTGTTTGTCAAGGAAGAACATTCCAGCACCTCTGATTCATGCTATACAGAGCTTCTACAAGTCTTGCAGAAATTATGTGAGGACAGCAAACCATAAGTCAGAAGAGTTCAGGATCACCACTGGTGTAAGACAAGGATATATCCTGTCACCTCCTCATGGACGATGTCATCAAGGCATGTAAGGAGAGAACAAGAAAGTATTCAGTGGGGTACTGGAAGATGAGACAGGTCTGTATTTCAAAGCTGGCATTTGCTGATGATGTTGCCCTGATTGCTAAATCAGAGGCACATCTCCAATCCAACCTGCAAGTCTGGATGGAAGAGCTGGATAAGAGAGGGATGGTCATAAGAAGCTCTAAAACAAAAACCGTGGTGATATCACGAGAGGAAAGAAGACATCAGATTAAGCTGGAAGAACAGGTCCTGGAGCAGGTTGACCACTTAAAATACCTCGGAGCTGTAACTGACCGGAAGGGAGGCATCAAAGAAGAGTTGGCCACTCGAAAAGCAGCAGCTGGGAGACTTTTTCAGCCATACATCGAGGATTCCAAAGCAAGAGAGAAGTTGGTAAGAAAACGAAGATGACTGTATACCGCTCTATCTATGTCCCAGTCTTGACGTATGGATGCGAGTCATGGGCAATGACTACAAACCACAAAAGCCAAATCCAGACCTCGGTTATGAGGTATTTGAAGAAGGTGGTTGAAATAAAAAGAAGAGACATGGTCCGCAACCAGACGATACGTCAAGGCCTAAAATCCCACCCCCTGCAGACCCAAGTAAAACAGTCCCGATTAAGATGGTTTGGCCATGTCTGCAGAATGGGAGAAGATCGGCTACCACGACAAGCACGGGAAACTAAGAGCCAGTGATCCAGACCTCCAGGACGACCCAGAGTCCGCTGAGAGGACAACATTAGATAATCTTTGAAGGACCGAGGACTAGAATGGAACGCAGCAAAGCAGGCTAAAATAACTCATACCACAAAAATGCGTCAGACATCTTGGACCGGAAGTTTAATTATTCAACAAAACCTATCTGCAGATAGGAATGACTAAGAGAGGACAGAATCCTGTACTGTCTGCAGATAGGAATGACTAAGAGAGGACAGAATCCTGTACTGTCTGCAGATAGGAATGACTAAGAGAGGACAGAATCCTGTACTATCTGCAGATAGGAATGACTAAGAGAGGACAGAATCCTGTACTGTCTGCAGATAGAACTGACTAATACAGAATTCAGTCCTCTCTTACATTGTGACCGTGGATTTTGTGGAGGGGATGTAAATCCGTCTATCACTTGATATAAGGGAAACAATCCCAGGACTTTCTTTGTAGGGGTTCTTCTGGGGAAGACTGGTTATACACCAGAGGTGTTGCTTCCAGAAGAGAGGACAACCCAGGTGTTACGGTAGATTAATTGGCATGGTCTGCTAGAGGTTAGCGGCATGCGATTTTAGGGGTTACAACGTGTAATGTAATGTAAAAGTATTATTAGTCTAGTGAACGCTGTGACGTTTCAGCGTTAGTAGTCACGCATGGTGACCAAGAGACGGGGCCCTTTTGTAGACGACCGTCGAACCGAGAAGACGTGTCCTTGAAATGTTATATTGCCGGGCATGTATTGCCGCACAATTATATTGTATTAAATAATGGACATGGGTCAGTCCAATGTGATGATGAAGAAAGATGAAGTTACAGGTTAGTAATTGACTAAACCTTGTCAAGATGAATTAACAGTCCGTTATACTAGTGCCAGACGCATAATCTCACTGTCGGTCGTTGGAATTACCAACCACGCGTGCATACAGTTATGCTGTTCTGACTAGATTACAAGCAAGTCACATGATTTGCATCATACTCCGTCGAACACATGACTACGACATGCAACTCCGCCGTCACTACATCATGCGTAGACGCAGCCCTTCGAAAACACCACCCCTCAACGCATTCCAGTTTTGATTAATATTTGCTTAATCAAGAAGACCAGACAAGAGAATACTGTGACCAGCCAATCATGAGCAAACAATACTAGGCACTAGTCTAGTCCGTTGATGAACTTGACATCGCCGGAGCCTTCTAAAGATAAGTTTAGACTTAGGACGATTGTCATTCATTAGCACAATACTGAGTCCATGTCTTTTTGCAGGCATGTCCTTTCTATTAATTATTTATCGATGTTATATCTGTTTTTTTTTGTCCGTTGATGTTGTCCTTTATTCGTGGGTATGGATGGGTGGCGATTTGGAATGAATAACATGGCTCTAAGGATGCCGATATTCATTCTGAATGTTCCTTAAGGCCGTTAGTTAATTGCTTTTAACGAAGAACCCATCGACGACCTTCCGATGATTTTCGTTCGTTCGTAATTGCAATTAATTGACCTTGCATGTTAGATGTCTAGTCTAGTTATAACTGGGGTATTCTAGTGTATTTAGTTCTAATTTTTATTCAGTTTTGTAACAATGTTTGTAATCTATCGTGTTTTTTCTGACCTTACTATCATTCAGTTTGTATTTTTTGTACAATCGTCAATGAGTCCATGTATACGTCACTAATTTTTGTGTACGCAGGTTAGTTTTCTATTCAGTTCATTCTTAATCTCTCACTTCCGTTTTATACCACTTAGTTATAAATGCATTTTTTATTGTGAAAATGTCTTGTCGTATGGTAATACTGTTCTGTAATCCTTGGTTAACACATTGTATTGTTTGTCTTCATTTCATCCTTTCATAATTTAATATTAATGCTATAATTTATTCATTAATAATAGTGTAGATGAATATGATTAAATTTTTATAAGTTTTAAGGAGGAATTAGGGACTTTGCACCAATTTGCAGTGGTAGTCCAAGAAATGGGCAATGCACTTTATATCTCATGATTATGGCATAATATATAATGATTAATTATTAAAACTTTATAACATATTAAGACATATTTAATGTTAATTAATACACTTTCTCAGTACTACAGTGTGAACTTAGTAACTATTAAGATTAAATAACCTAATTATTTAGGGATATAACCCATAATTATTGAATACTAATATTAAGTGCATGATATAATTTCAGCACCTTATATAACTAACTATCATAACTATTTATGATAGATATTAGTTGATATATATATAATATTTTTACAAAATATTATAGATTTGTGGAACTTATAAATAACAGTACAGGAATATTGCAATTTCGTATATTGATTATTCATTCGTTGAGTAATTAGAATTATCGACATAGATTCTAGTGGTGATTATTAGACATAAGTAATTGAATACTTAAGTAAATCATCTTCAAGAATGCTTACCTTGGATCATTTCATTAAAATTGGAAAAGATTGTAACAAAAAGGGAGATGCACTCCTGGAATTTGCGGAACAACAACTTGCAAAATATAAGGCAGAGATGGAAGAACTGGAAAGAAAAGAGGCTGAAAAGAAAGCTATTGCTAAGGAAGAAGAAGAAAGAAAGGTGGCAAGAGATGAAATCCTACGGATTGAAGAAGAGAATAAATTGAAACGACAGGAAATCATACTGCAGCAAGAAATGGAATTGCAACGGCTTAAATTGGAAACAGCAAAACTTAATTCGCAGGGTGCTGCAGCAAGCCAAAATGATAATGCTCAATCGGGATCTTCTTCCAACAGATTTAAGGGTAATTATTACTTTAAACTACCACCGTTCAAATTACACGTGGATGATTTGTCATCGTGGCTGGCGCGCTTTGATGATATATGTAAGGTCAATAACCTTGACAAAACAGCATTGGCACTTAAACTCAAGGAATTTCTGGATGGCGAACCTGCAAGTGCAGCACAAAATATTGATCCGACATTAGCCACAGACTATGAGGCCATTAAGACGTTGTTATTACGTCGTTTCCACTTGAACGAAGAGGCATGTAGATTACGTTTCAAAAGTTTGTTGCCAGATAATAATAAAGACTTTTCAGGGTTTATTGCTAACATACGCAATACTTTTAACAGATGGGTTGAACTGGCAGGTGTCAACAAATCTTACGACAAGTTAGTCGATTTGTTATTGAGGGATAAAGTGTTATCTTCTGTCAGCCCACCATTCCTTGCTTATCTGCAAGAACGGAAACCAGAAACTATTGATGAGTTAGAAAAAAATTTCTTTAAATTACTGCACCGCTCATCCGAATGCTAACATTTCTGGCTCGTTAATAAGAGAACCTCTACCTGTAGCCTCCAATATGGCATATCATAGTAATAACAAATCAAGAACACACAGTGTGGACAGAGGTAGGTTCAAAGGAAACTATGACATTAATTTTCATAAGGGGCGTAATAGTTATAACAATAACTTAAATAGAGGAAGACCACAAAACAGAAATTATTCACCTCAGTCCAGATACAACAATAATACACGTAACTCAAGTTATAATCGGTCATATAATTATAATAATGGTAACAAGTGGAACAATAGCGATAATTATAACTCGAGACATCGAGATAACAGTTACAATAGAGGATAACAGGATAATTCAACTAATTATTCTCGTCATCGTTCTCACTCTCGTAGATCGACAAATTATAATCATAATACAGGGGCAGCCGTTACTACTGCTACAACCCCTGGGGTTCAGAGTTCACCTACTAATGAAAAAATACAGTCTTCGTCTACTTGTTTTGCAATGAATTATAACGTGGCAAATAGTTGCCCAACATGTAATCTTATATTTCAGAAGGCAAAAGAGACAGTTCTGAACTGCGGACACATTCTACCAGAAGTCAGTCTAGCAGTCAATGACGGAACAGGCTCGCTGATCTTCAACAGAGGAAAAGTTAATGGATCCATCGTCTCAGTTTTAAGAGATTCGGGATCGACCACGATCGGAATCCGTCAGACACTTGTTCATCCAAATTGTGCAACTGGAGAACATGTCAGGTGTATGACCTTTGGTGGAACTGTAGAATATTATCCAACTGCCATTATACATATTGATACACCTTTTTTCACAGGCAACGTTAAAGCATGCATGTTAAGAAACCCAATTGCCGACCTTATGGTGGGATGTATACACGGAAGTAAAGATTGCACACCGGAAGATATTATCAAATGGGAAAAAGATAATCTATGCATAGGAAATGCAGTAATAACCAGAGCACATACGAAACAATTAGAGAATATGGACACGGAAAACAATGAAACAGACAAACATGAAAGTATCGAGGTTCATTCTGCTATTGACCGAGTATCCTTTGCTGCAAAACAGAGGGAAGACAAGTCATTAACAAAATTTTTTGCATTGGTCAACAAAGTTAGACAATCTTGCTATGAACAATAATAATAATCATTGGTTTATTATTAAAAATGACATTTTATTAAGATGTTTTATGGATAAAACTCATGTAAGACAACAGGTCATGGTACCTTTTGCTTTTAGACGGTACATACTTCAACACGCACATGATTCTAAGTGCGCAGGTCACATGGGATATACTCGGACACGTTCGCGAGTATTATCATCTTTTTTTTGGCCGGGAGTATCACGAGATATTTCACAGTACGTACGCTCCTGTACGATATGCCAAGAAGTGAAAGCACGAGGAGCCTTTCACACGGCGCCTATTCAGGCTTGTGACATATCTGTGAGACCCTTTGACAAGATGGCCATTGATATTATTGGCCCACTTTTACCATCAGCCAGAGGACATAGATTTATTCTCACGTGCATCGATTTATGCACACGATGGCCAGAAGCCATCCCATTAAAAACAACCACCACCACAGATGTAGCTGATGCACTACACCTAATCTTCTCTAGAGTAGGTTTTCCTAGAAAACGTTTGTCAGATCATGGATCTCAATTTATATCTGAGACTATGACTGAAGTAATGAAGACTTGGCAAATAGATAGAAATCTCAGCAGCATTTATCACCCAATGAGTAATGGTGCTGTAGAAAGACTTAACCGCACACTCAAACAAATGTTACATAAAGTTACAGTTAACCATCCACAGGACTGGGACAGAGTACTCTCAGCCGTGTTATTCGCTTATCGAGAGGTGCCACATGAACAAACTGGCTTCTCTCCGTTTCATTTAGTCTTTGGCGCTCCGCCAAGAGGTCCTATGGGACTTATAAAAGACTTATTGATTGACTCCGAGATGACTCAGGATACCCAGTCATCTTCTGAGTACTTACTTAATCTCCGGAATAACATTATTGATGCCTGCAAAATGGCAACAGCTTCATCTGAGGCTGCTAAAGCGAAAGCTAGAACTTTCCAAAACAATAGGAGACGATTACGTTAATTATTTCCAGGAGATCAAGCTTATGTGTTATTGCCACATAACAATAATAAATTACTCATCTCGTGGAACGGTCCATACCAGGTTATCAATAAGATTTCTGATGTTGATTATGTCCTGGACATTAAGGGACATCACAAAATATTTCACATAAATATGCTCAAACAATTTCATACTCGACCTGAACATCTACAAGCCATTTTTCATGAAATAGAGGACACTTTCGTACCTAGATGTCACTATTCTAATTTGTCTGTTATCCAGGAAGAAGAATCTTCTTTTCCTGAGGTACAGTTAGCATTACCTGTACCTGTAGTACAGGCTAGTGAATCTTGGCGGGACGTAACCATCTCTTCGTCGGTTACACCGCAACAGCATCAACAGATTGCTGAACTTCTACAATCTTACCCAGATGTGTTGACCGACGTTCCAGGTCGCACATCAGTCATTAGTCATGACATCACTCTTAATGATGATACTCCAATTCGGGTACTTCCATATTCTGTTCCTCTACACTTTCTTACTAAAACTACTAAAGAACTTGAACAGATGTTATCTCTAGGAATTATTGAAACTAGTAATTCCCCATTTTCTTCTCCATTAGTTATTGTCCGAAAGAAGGACAATAACATTAGACTATGCGTCGACTATAGAAAATTAAATGCACAAACGATAGTTGATAGCGAACCACATCCACTTCTCGACGACTTACTGCCACGTCTATCGACAGCAACTATATTCACTAAGATAGACTTAACTAAAGGTTATTGGCAGATACCACTAACCGAAAAAGCTAAATACTACACAGCGTTTTCCACTCCGCAAGGTCTATACCATGAGAATGTTATGCCTTTTGGCTTGTTAACGCTCCAGCTACCTTTGTTCGCATGATGCGACACATTTTTTCAGGTAGACCAGACATTATTACATACATAGACGACATATGCTTATTTAGTTCATCTTTTGAGGAACATTTTTTGGGTCTTGAATACGTTTTGGATACATTAAGAAGTAACAATTTAACTGCTAAACCCACAAAATTACAAGTGGCATTTCATGAAATAACTTTTTTGGGTCACATTATTGGAGCAGGATATATCCGAACACTACCCAGTAACAGTATTGTTACAAAAATTTTAAANATTTACGTTCCTCAAACGAAGAAACAGGTTAGAAGCTTGTTAGGTCTAGTCCAATATTACAGTAGATTCGTACCCAACTTGTCATCTATCACGGCTGTCTTGTCCTCATTATTAAAGAAGGACATGCCAGTGAAGGTGACATGGACCAATGAATGTGATAGAATTTTCCGTCAAATAATTGATATATTTTCAAACCCACCAATTTTGAGACTACCTGATGCTTCCAAAAAGTTTATTCTCCGCACAGATGCGAGTAACTACGGAATTGGCGCATGTTTGCTCCAATATCATGACGACATCCTCCATCCAAACTTGTACGTCTCACGGAAACTGAAACCACCAGAAGTCAAGTACTCCACTGTCGACCGCGAACTTTTAGCATTGGTGTGGGCAATAACGAAGTTGGAAAAGTTTTCCTGCTGGGAGCCCCGTTCGTACTGCAAACTGACCAGAAGGCCGTAGCATCACTACGACGGGCGAATCATAAAAGTCCAAAGCTCACCAGATTCGCTATTCTCCTTCAACCTTTTGACTTCTCAATCGAACACATAACAGGAACAGATAACGTTTTAGAAGACACTCTATCTCGAAATCCTACTGATATCGAGTCCTGAACTATAGTATCGTCACAGATACTTACTCAAGAGATGTAGAACTATATTGACTGTTTTACATAGATATGAACTATTGCCTACAACACCCGTATCTGTCTAATAAAGACATAGTGAATACAAAATCAATTGAAACTATGTTCGTACATACGCCAGGACTTTGCCTGATATCCATTTATAATAAAACTATTGGACACATTTCCGTGCATCAAGTGAAAATAATAGAAAACAATATCAAGGTAACTCAGTATGCGACATGAACTATTATCAATAACGTCGATACTTATGAACTTAAAAACATAAACATTTCTTCTAATCGGAATTCACAAGGATCAAGCCTACGTATGGATCATCATTTCCAACTTTAATTAATTTTAATTAAGTACGTTAAAATAATGGAAATTAAAATGAAAAGTGAGATGAATATGAAAAAAAAGATGAAATTTGAAAAAAAAATGAAAGAAAGAAAAAAAAATAAGAACTCACATGATTCTTATATACTATTATTGTATGTAACTATTATATTACATAGTTATTAATCATGTTGATACATTACATACTATATTATTGTTTAAATTAGTTAGATAGGTATTAACAACTTAATACTAAACTTAATTAATGTCCAACACACATAACTAAGTTAAATTTATACATTACTTTCTTTTGCTACTTTATTCTTCATTTATTTATTTCTCTCCTTAACATATCCTTTCATTTCTTGTACATTAGATTTTCAACAACTTTATTCTTATTACACACTCAATATAATTAATTAGTTTAATTTTAACTCATTAGATTAGTCTGACATGACATTTCATTACGACATATTTTAAGATAATTATTTAATTAGTTATCAACATTAGCCATTCTCTTTTAGTTCATATAAAATTTATGTATAACATTTATGTATAATATGATGATTAATATATTAGATGACTGTTAGTAAGTCGACATGACCACGACACTGTTCTAGACAGAACATCGTAGGCCATATGCCGCAGTTTTTGGTTAAATTTTTTTGAGATTGTTAAATTTTTTTGATATTCATTCAGATAGGTTTTTGAATAAAAAAATCTATCTAATAGATTTTTTTTTCCCCCCGTGGACAGGGAATTGTTACGGTAGATTAATTGGCATGGTCTGCTAGAGGTTAGCGCATGCGATTTTAGGGTTTACAACGTGTAATGTAATATAAAAAGAATTATTAGTCTAGTGAACGCTGTGACGTTTTCAGCGTTTAGTAGTCACGCACGGTGACCAAGACACGGGACCCTTTTCTAGACGACCGTCGAACCGAAAAGACGTGTCCTTGGAATTTTATCTTGCCGGGCATGTATTGCCGCACAATTATATTGTATTAAATAATGGACATGGGTCAGTCCAATGTGATGATGAAGAAAGATGAAGTTACAGGTTAGTAATTGACTAAACCTTGTCAAGATGAATTAACAGTCCGTTATACTAGTGCCAGACGCATAATCTCACTGTCGGTCGTTGGAATTACCAACCACGCGTGCATACAGTTATGCTGTTCTGACTATTATGTTTTCAAGCTACGAGACAAAGGACTGATTTGTAAAGGAATAATATATGAAGTATGAACTGCAACTTATTATGTATAATTCTTCATGATGACCATGTGTGAACTGTTCGTGTATGGAAGTGATCTTCAAAGGGTAGTAAGTAATTAGCAACTCGAACAGTCAATGGAAACTTTCAATGGTGCAGAGCATTTGATAAGTCCAAATGGTTATAAAAGATGTTCTTTATTTTCGTTTCGTATTTCAAACAAACAATGGCAGCTCGAGATAAATTTCTGGTGGGGGAAAGCAAAACTGCCAGCTTTAGCCTCCAAGGCGAAAGGCTTACGGCTCCTTAATACTCTAGTCGTTTTATGATCTGTGGAAATCCTAGCGAAATAAAATACGATTCGAGACTTCAATCAAAACTAGTTCGAACTTACTTCAAGTGGAATGAACCACTCACATAATCGTGGCAGGGGTTAGCGCTGGTTCACTAACCTTCCTGGTCGGTAGGAGGTCTCTAGATAAAACGTAGGAGTCAAGGGCTTTTGTTCAATAGTAGTCGTAGCGCCAGGTTGCTCCAAACCTAAACTAAAGAACTTTTTTTAAAAAAAAAAAAACCTTTATTCAGGTAAATATATCAATTTACAAAGAATTTTTACATTATCACATGTTATAAAAGACAAAGACTAATAACCCCCCCCCCCCCCCCACCCTTCCCTCCCCCAGCCTAGCATTGCAACAAGTCAATATCAAAACAATATACCAAATTATAAACAATATCACATAATAAACCATACTAACGATAAACCCCCCCCCTCCCCCCTCCCCCCAAATAACTTTTATTCAAGTCAATGTTCACATGGATGATGAATGGAGGTGAAATGATTGATGGTACATTGACTAAATGATGATGACACTCTACCATGAGGTGATTAGTGAAGACATAAATGATAAATGATATTTATATTGCTTGATATTTACAGAAGTATTTATAAATAAAGCTACTTGCTTCACATTGTATAGTTAAACAAAGAAGTATTTAAGCAACAAGAAATATTTTTAAAGTTGTTCTGTTATGTTTTTTGTTATTTGTTCGTATATCTGTGAAAATATTCTACTGTCGTAATGTATGCCGTCATGTACTGCCCTATTTCTACATATCCACACTAAGTATCTAAATTCTGCTAATAAAGTTAAGAGTTTAAGCTCCGTCTGTCTCGGTAAAGTCGGTAAAGTATTCAACATGACCGCTTGATACATGTTGAGTGATTGCGGTGTTTTGGAAGCTATCAGTGTTCTTAGTTTATTTAATGTGGGGGCCACTGTTTTACATGTGTAAAACAAGTGGTCCTCTGTTTCTATTGTGTTGTTACTGCACAGTTTACACCTTGGTGGCGCCTTGCCTGCTTTCATTGCTGAATGCTTACTCATGATAGGTGTTAAACCGTACAGTAACCTAAATGTAACTTGTTTGGCTTGTGGCTTGACGTCTATTGCATGGATGTTTGTGAAGCTTTGTGTGTAGTCTGTTATGAAAAGGTTGTACCCTCGTTTTAGTCGAGTACCTAAGTGGGGTTCCTGTGCTCCTACTAAAAGTTTGTATATGAGTTTAGTGTCTTGTTTTATTAACTGTTCATTCCCTTTTAGATTTTCTATGCATATCCTATAAAAAGGTGGTGGGGTGTCAAAGGAATGTGGTTGGTTGTTTTCTAGTTTGTGTAACTTAATTAGCCTAAGTCCGATATAGTAATGTGCTAGGGGGTACAAGCTTGGGTTTTTAATTATCTCCCCTATATATTTAATCCTTAAAGCTTTAATTTTAGTGTTGATATCTTGTAAAGCTATCCCCCCCTTTATGTTTGGGCTGTATTAGGGTTAAATGTTTAATGCTTTTAAAGGTGCCCTTAAAAATGAAATTCCTAATTAGTACATTTATTTTAGTTACCACTGACTTTGGCATAATCTGGATATTTGCTGTATATATTATTTTAGGCATAATGAAACAGTTCACTATGATACTTCTCCCAAAAATAGTAGCTGTCTTGTATTTATATTTCTCTAACATGTTTTGAATTTTATCTACTAACTTTACCCATGTCTCTGTATTAGGGTCGTGGGGGCTACAAGAATAGTTTATCCCATAAATTTTGATTCTGTTAACTTGCGTTAACTGAAAGGGGAAATCTGTCTTATTTGCCCATTTACCTAATCCCATTAAACTAGATTTTTGAATATTTAGTTTGGATTCGTTAGCGTATCCAAACTCTGTAAAGGTTTCTAATATCTTATGGAATCTACAGTTGCTGGAAGGAATAAAGTATCATCAGCATACGCTAATGATTTCCTTTCCCCTTGCCCGGGTATAAAAGTCCCCGCGATGTTTACATCTTGTCTTATTTTTTCCAGCACTGGTTCTAGTGTTAAAACGTATAACAGGGGAGACAAAGGGCAACCCTGTCTCACTGATCGTGTCAGCCTAACTGGGTCACTTAAACTGTGATTAATTAATATTTTACTATGGGGTTTTTTATATAAGATTTCTATCCATGTTCTAAAATAAGTACCCATGTTGTTTGCTTGTAAAGTTTTGTGTAGGAAGGAATGTGATACCCTGTCAAAGGCTTTTTCCTGATCTAGTGATAGTATTGCACTTTGACACTGTCTATCATGCGTGTATGTAATGAAATCCCTTATGAAGTGTGTATGTCTACAAATGTTCCTACCATGTACACTACATTGTTGGTCAGCGTGTATCAAATTCTTCATGAATAATTTAAGTTTCAGAGTAAGAGCTTTGGCCAAGATTTTATAATCAGTATTTAAAAGCGAAATAGGCCTGTAATTTTTTATTGACTTTCTGTCAGCATTATCTTTAGGTATTAAAGTAATAAAGGATTCATTTAAACTATTCGGAAGCTCTCCTTTCTGGAAGGCTTCCTCAAATACTTTAATTAAAAGGGGGCCTAAAATTGGGAAAAAGAAAAAGTAAAATTCTGCCGTTAACCCATCTGGGCCGGGTGATTTATTTTTCTGGAAAGTACTGATCGCTTCCCTTAAGTTTTCTAAAGTTAAAGTTTCGTCTAATTTCTTGCTCTCATCATCACTTAAACGTTTTGTGTAGTGTAGAAATTTATCCTGTATGTTTACGTTAGTTGGTTCTTTAGCGTATAATTTTGTGTAATATTAAAAAAAAGCGTGTCTAATATTAATGTCTTCTGTCTGTTGTTTCCCATTCATGTCAAATATTTCCTGGATCTGCCTACTGTGTTGTACATTTTGTTCAATCGCTAAATATTGTCTACTGGGTGTTTCTTGTGTAATAGTATTTAATTTTGACCTAAGGAGAGCCCCTTGGTATGTGTGTTGTTTGTACAGGTCTAATTTCTCTTCTAAAGTATGAATGTGTGGGTTAGATTTGTCTATCTGTTTAGTTAAACTTATTGCGTCTTCCAATATATTTTGTTCCCTCTTAAAAGCCCTGTGTATTGTTGTTGCTAAAGTCTGTGTTCTGTCCCTTATTGTGTTTTTTAGCAGGTCCCAATATTCTGCAATGTTGTTATTGGGGATATCCTGTGTGTAACCCTGAATGAGTTGTGTTATTGTATCTGTGAAGAAGGTATTTGTTAGCAAGTTATTGTTGAATTTCCAATGCGGGGATCTCTTTAATTTTGTATATGTGTGTCCCGTACTTAGAACTGTGTATACTGCTTGGTGATCTGTAAATTTAAGCGTGTTTTTTATATGGTAAGTTTTGTGTATATTGTAATTATTGGATGCGTAGAACCTGTCCAGTCTTGAGGCCTGTCTAAAATATGGGTTTGTCTTGTCGTGAAATGTGAAAGCTTGTGTGTTCGGTTGTAGTTTTCTGTAAACGTCTACTAGGTCATGTTTGTCAAGAATGGGTTGTAAATGTCGTATTGATAGGGGTATTTGAATTTTCTTTCTCTGAGATACGGGGCCTAAGGAACTACTGTCTAAATTGGCCAAAACACAGTTAAAATCTCCCCCTAACACTATTCTAGTTCCTTTGTAGTGCTTATCTATAGTGTCATACAGTCCGTCGTAAAATTTGGGTTGGTCAGTGTCTACTGCGGGTGCGTATATATTAATGAGCGTGTGCGTGTCATGTTTATTGTGTTTGCTCTGTATTTGAATTATGACGGTTCTGCCACAACCGTCTGTCCTATAATGTACTGTGTCCCAATCTTCGTTAATTTGTAAGATGGCGACACTGCTATGCCTGGGGCCTAGGGCGAACCAGCCGTGTTTAAGTCCTAATCTAGTTACAATCCGACTGGCAGAAAATTGGGACGTAATCCCTGTCTGTTGCAAGAACAAAAAATCAGGTTTATCTTTTTTAATCAGTTTGATAATGTGCTCTAGCTTATTCCCCAAACCGTTGATATTGAGGGATATTAGAACTAGGCTGCTTGACAAAGTGGTATCTGAGGGTTGGCCACTTGTTGCAAACTGTCTACCTGGCAAAGTGGCAGAGTGGGCACTTGCCATATCTAAAATATTTGACAAAACGGGGACTGGACCGTTCGTCTTTTTTGAATTACAAAGCGGAGTAGTGGTCTGAGGCTGGCTACCCGCTACAGGTGAAATATTCAACAAAGCGCTAGTTGATGGTTTATCATGTGTTTTAAGGGTTGTAATAGGCAAAGTGATAGGCTGGTCACTTTTTGCACATGGTTTACACACCAGAGGTGTGACTGTGGGCTGACCGCCTTCTGTCTTAACTAGGCCGCTCGACACATTCGTGTTTACATTGTTAGACCAATCAGTGCATGAGGGCTGACCGATTAACCTAAATTCTTGGTTGCTAGACTGGATAGTGACTGAGGACTGGCTATTCGTCAAATTGCCCTGATAGTTCGGGCCAGGTGCAGGCAAAGCCGCACCGTCAGACCTTCCCGCCTTGACCGGGGGGGGGGGGGGGGGGGGGTGGGCCGCCTAAGAAAAACTGTGCGCATTTAAAAGTGTAGGTGTGTGTGGGTTTGTGGGTAAAAACAAAAACATCAAAAAAACTACTTACATTAAGCACAACTCTAAATAATAATAATAATAATAATAATACACACTCCCTAAACTATAGGTGTTTACACGTTTTACTTTTAAAATTACATCACTATGAAATAAAGGAAAAAAGTTCATTTCTCCGGACACCGGCAGCTCACTGTCTGTTCTTGTTGTAGGTGCAACCAAGGCTTTCCTATACTTGGGAACTGGACAGGTCTGTCTGCACTGGGCCTCAGTGCACGGGGAAAGAACTTCTAGTAGTAAACTCATTCACTCACATGTTCAAAAGGCTTGCCCATCTATGAAGATATCTGCTTGAGACAACATGGCCTCCATGTCGTCCTCTTCTGTAGTTGCCGCCCAACAGGAGGAGGCTTGCGTATTGAACGGCGTCGGCGCCTCTAGAACCTCATGTCTTGTTGGTGATGATCTTCTGCTGTTAGGTGCTGACATCACACGCTCGTCGGCGACAGGTGTCGACGAGTTCCCTCTCGGGGAGGGCACCGGCGTAGGCGCCCTGGGTGATGGTGGTAAGTCTCTCCGGCTAGGGGAGGGCTTGCCCGGCGACCTGCTTTCACTACGCTTTACTTCTTTTGATCTCACAGGCTCTGTTGCCTGGAGCAGGAATCTCTTTCTATTTATTTCTTTCTTTTCTTTCTTGTTATTAACAACTTTGCTATATCCATCGCCCTCACTGGCATCTGGGCAATCTGGGGTAGGGGGCTCGTCTGCCCTGCTCTGCTCTGCCGGTGTTTTGTCGACAGCTGTCTCTTCTTCCCTCATTTTCTTGACCTGGGGATGTGGCGCTCGCTTCTTGGGGCATTGGTTCACCCAATGGGTGTCTAACCCGCAGATTGCACATTGAATTTTCCTGCCTGGCAACGACACCCATATGCGCTGGAATTTTTCTTCTTGTCCCGCTATTTTTAAATGCATAAAATGAGGGACCTGACATGTCGATGGTTTATACATGATATTCCATTTATCAGAGGCCGTTTTTATTCTGGTTACCTCGGCGTCCTTATCTCCGGTCGCTGCTGCCGCCAGTCGTTGCACCGTTTCAACCTTCATAGTTGGTGGAATCCAATTCAAGATCCCCTTGGCTTTTTCTTTATCTTGGTGCTCAATATACACCGACATTTGTGGGTTGGTCCATTCCAATCGTTTTCCCATGAAGGCCTTTATAATGCTTGAGCTGGGCCGCGGCTGTCAATGTGGCATACCATTTGAAAGGTCCTGCAAAGCGATATAGGGTGGCAATCCCACCTGTGCCCACACCTGCAGGCCCTGCGAGAATGCTCGCTATCAGAGAATATGAAGCCCTATTTGCCTGTGGGCCGGTAACACTAATAATCAAAGTACCTGGCTTATGGAAAGCTCCACCTTCAAAGTCTTCCTCCATGTTGACAGGGAAAATCGGAACTGCTGGCGCTGCCATCTTATAATAATTATTCCTCTTGGTTAGAAAAAACCAAATATGGAAACAAAACGAACGAAGCTGTTAGCTGAACAGCTACACCACAGCACACACAAACCTCAAGAAAGAAGACGCCTTCGGTCTGGCTCTAGCTTTGAGATAACTGTCTCAAGCTCTGACTGGTTACTAAGATGCATCAGTCTTTATACTGGTCTGGTGCTATGGCTCGCCAGAGGAAGTATTTCTTATTGGAGTTAAGACCGGAAACTTTCTAATGATTGGTCTTGGGGGCTAGTGGACTGTTGAAATAATCTTTAACCTAACCATCTACAAATCCTCTAGTCTGAAACTATTGTTTCTATGTGATGATGACCAACCATTGTTTGAAGTTCTCTCTAATCTAAATGTTTTCCGGTCTGACTTGTATGGAGGCCACACAAGGTTTGATGACATCATGGGTTCATGTGTGTCATGACTGATGATGTCATTGATTCTTGACTAGTAGTTTATTTATCTAACTAGTCATTCATAAAATACTTTACTATAAGGCTAACAGTTGTAGCTACTTAATAGTCTACCCTGTTACATACGCCCGGGGGCCGCCAAAGTGTATCCCGTAGGGAGACACTTTAGTCCCTAAAAAAAAATGACTAATCCCTAAAAAAAAATATCGGGGTTCAGGTATCCCACCAGAAATCATGTCGGATGGAATACAACAATCAATATATGGAATGATGGATGACTCAATTAACATTTCAAGAATTAATTGTAAGTGGTGGGGACATAGTTAAGGTATTTAAGTAGGGGCTGATGGACATAATCAAGGGACATAAGTAGGGACTGATGGACATAATCAAGGGACATAAGTAGGGACTGATGGACATAATCAAGGGACATAAGTAGGGACTGATGGACATAATTAATGCACATATGTAATGACAGGGGATGACATGGTAGGAACCATTAGCAATAATAATGGGCAAAAATATAACAGTAATGGAACTGAACAATCATCAACCAACTAGCAAACCGCTTTTATGGGTCGATAGTTATCAAATATCTCTCAAAATACATTATAAAACATAATACATCATGACAAGCGAGTTAACGTCGCAAAGGAGAACTGGAAACAAAAATGGCGGGTGCCCATAAAATATGGCTATCACCCTACACTTCAACTGAAGTGGGTGATAAAATAAAATAATGGAACAAAATGAAAATGGAACCACGAAACTTGGTGGTAAGGTATGGGAAACATGGGTAAGTCTCAATAATAAAAATGACTGTACCGGTATAACAATAACCGGAAATAATGCAAGGATTGGAAACATGGCAATCAACGGACTAAGGTACTCAATGGAGAAATGGCAAATAGTTAAATCACATATGTTAGTGGAACAATAACTGGAACTTCAAACAATCATGAAGCAAAAATGGAGTCAATATTATAATAAGTCATGGATGATGCCAACATTAGTGGCGGGTGAAAATGTATTTTAGTTAAACACTTTTTATTAGGTACAACAGGACAACAGCACACTCAAATCTGAGCAAAATCTTGCTTCAGAAGCATAGCAAATAACAAAGGGACATAAAAGATGGTCAAAAGCATAGAAAAAAAAAACAAAGGGAGATAAAAGATGGTAAAAAGTAATGGGAACATCAAACAACAAAGGGAGATAAAAGCTAGTCAAATATTAAATTAGTCAAAACTAACGTGACTTCATGACACTACGCGTGTAAAAGGAAGTACATCAGCAATATATGTGGACTACACTGTTCTTTTGAATCGGGATATCTCCATCATCAATGTTTGAAAGGAGGCCGCAAGGGTAACTGTTCATGTACTGGGAGATTCATCAATGTTTTTCCTGCGGACTAAAATGTAATAGTTCTCCATAAATAGAAATTCCTGGACTTCATAGCATAACTTGCAAACTTGATAAAAGTCCGCAACCGAGATGTCCAGGGATGCATAACAGCTGGTCTTCACTGCAACATCAGGATCAAATAATTCAGCAGCGGAAGCATTGGGTAAGAGACTTGCTTCGTAAATCATGAGAATCAGGGAGGACATCATACGAGAAAACGATTTCAGGGCTGGAAATGTCGACATGACAGGAACTGGCATCTTGAAGTATGTAAAATTCAATTCGTAAACAACTTCGCGACAATATTCATCGCTTCCAATCTTACGATGTCTTGCGATGACAGGCGAGGATCGTGCTGTATAGGTTGGGAAGTAGGGACAATGGCATGGACAACAGGAGTGGACGGGACAGAGCTTCGTGGTGGAGGCTGTGGAATGGTAGGTGGACAACGGGGGGGGGGAATGCGTAATCTACGGGATGGAGGTGTGGAGGTGGAGGCGGAGGGGAGGGACTACGGTGAGGAGAATGAACATAACCACGGGAGTGACGAATACGGGGACGCACATGGGCGGCCTGCTGGAGAAGGTACTTAGGAAGGGGAGCAGAATCGCCAGATGATGTCGAATGACGACGTTTAGAAGTAAAACGAGCTGGGGTAGGAGGAAGATCAGGTTCAGTATCGGAAGAAGCAGAATCGGGGTAACTGTCAAGATCTGAGGGAGGGGGAGGAAAACAATCAGAGGTTAGAAGAGCAGGTTCAACTTCCAAAAAGTCGGAATCAAGGGCGGTATCAAGGTCGGAGGAAGGTGGATGAAGATAATCAGAGGGAGGAAGAGCGGGGTTAGATGAGATATGAGCAGAGGGAGGAGGGGAGGAAACGACAGGAGTTGTTGTAACTGGAGGTATAATAACATCACGCTGAGGCGGAGCATGAGAGGGGCCCGGAGTAATGGAGGGTAACTCAGCTAAACGCGCGTCACGGGCGTGGATACGGGAGTACAGTTCAGGAGGAGGGATAGGACCTTCAGAGGTGGAACAAGAACGATAACGTCTCGTACGATCAACCATATGGGAGGGTGAAGAAGGAGAAGGTACCTTGGAGGTGGAGGGAACAGCAGCTCGACGGACTACTCTAGACCGGAGTCTGTGTAAAGCATTATCTCTGGTAGGACTATCAATATCTGATGAGGAAGCATCATAATCATGGGGTTGGACAGGTGTAAGCGGAGCAGGGGGAGTGTTAAGTGAGACGGGGGCAGATCTGATGTTGTCTGATGGAGGACTAAATGAAAGTTCAGACATGGATGGAGAGTTTGAATGGTTATATTGGAGGGTAGCATTTCGCACTGGGCGGCCAGACGGCAAAGATTTCGCACGGGGGAGGGAGCGGGAGGAGGGACAGTGTAGGGGCGTTTAGGTGGTCCATACGAGGATGAGGAGGGAGAAGGAGAAAGTTGCGGGAAAAGAGGCTGAGGAGGAGAAGTACGATTACTGGAAGTACAAGGGAGGGCTCTAAAGGAAGGAGAGGAAAGTGAACGGCACTGAGGAGGGTAGTTACTAAACGATACACGCGGATTAGTAACAGCACCAATGGTGGTGGGGTATGAGTAGGGAGGGTGAGTAAATAAACGGGAAGGAGTAGTGGAGGGGCGGGTATAATACACTGGGGAGGGATGAACAGAGGCACGAGGAGGTAGGGAATGTGATGCTAAGTGAGCAATCACTGTACCACGTTTAATAGTTACAGGTTTCCCAGAAGTATTTAATATCTTGACGGGAAAATCACGCTTAGTGGAAATCTGTACAATGCTATCAACAACATTGATGCAGGGGTCACCAATGATGTCTACATCAGGCAATGGTTCCACTATGACAGAATGGCCAGAAGAGACATAGTCAGATCGTTTGACCCGACCGGTGGCTATAGTTAAAGAGTGAGGCTTTAAGGTTACAGGGGTAATGAGGCGGACAAGGGACGCAATGTGGATATCATCCTGAAGAGGGATGAATTCACCATTGACGCGAATCTGTCGCAGGTCAAAATAGATTCGGGCGTGATGACGAAGGAGAAAATCACGACCAATAATAAAGTTACGGGACATGCCTCTTGTGATGATAAATGGATGGACAACAGATTGTGAACCAATCTTGAGGCTTATCATGGCAGTTCCAATGGAACGTAAAGGTTGGCCAGTAACGGAGGCTAAATGAGTAGAAGAAGGAAAAAATGTTACGTGCCTACGAATCTGACGAAACAACTGTTCACGGATTAGGCTAACAGTTGCTCCAGTATCAACAAGAGCACGGTAGCTTTTCATGTTGATGGAGATAAGGCACGATGAAGGATCCGGAGTGACAGAAGGAGGAGAAACATAAGAAAGAGAGGCGGAAGATACCGTAGGTGGGGAGGAAAGAAAACAGTTATTACGGAAGGACCGATGTGAGGATGGTTTCAGGTTACCCGGTATGGTCCTGGCTACTGAGCAACCCAAGAGTTTCCCTGATTCATTAAGGGCGTAGGACGGGACTGTCTACGTGAGAAGGAGCGCGGATGACCTTGGGGGAGGACACAGGAGCGGTAGGGAGCCATAAAGGTTGACTAGGTTGTTGTTGCCTGTTCTGGTAATGTTGTCTTTGTGGCACGGTATTACTTTGTGTCTGTGGTGGGCTGTAATGTTGCCTTTGAAAACAGTTGCGCGAGACGTGTCCCCTTTGTCCACAAGTGTAACATATTACTGAAGATACTTGGTGGACCTGTGGCGCTGGTGGATGATGAAGGCGTCGAGGTTGGCACTGATGGTGACAATCATTAGAGGGGGGCTGTGGTAATCTCGAAGGTTGCTGCCAAGAGTGGCGGCAATGGCTAACGTCCATCGGTTCCTCGTCAATTCTGTGATCAAGGCGAGGCTCACGACCGAGACGGTTGGTAAAGCGTTTCTTTACATTGTCCTCTGTGATGGCCCGTTGAATCGCATCCGTGACAGTCTGAGGATCCTTGCGGATCAAATGCAATTTTAATGTGTCGGATGATAATCCATCAATAAAGATACCGACAAGCTGCCGATCAATATCCGCAGATGTGGACGAAGAGTCAATGAAGGCATCTTCAGCCAAGTTCAATAGTCTGTCCGCATAGAATTGGACAGGTTCCTGCCTATTCTGGCGTATTCCACGAAGCAAAGTCCACGCGTGTTGACAGTCAGTTATGGAAGAATAACGGCTGACCAGTGCCTTCTTTAGTGAAGCGAAAGTTTCATTAGGAAAGTGTTGTGCTCGACGGCGCAGAAAATCAGTCACTAATGACTGTGAAGAGAGGAATGCAACACGCTTTCGGTCCTCATCGGTTGCCGTAGGGATCAGAGATACAAATTTGTCAATGTCAATAAGCCATTGGCGAAATTGAGTAGCATCACCATGAAACGGCTTGATAATGTTATTAATATTTTGAAAGTTGGCGCTCTGTGTTATGGAGCTAAGAGTACTAGCGATCGACTGCAACGTGCTTGAAGAATTTTCAAAAGAATCAGGCAAGTTTTGACTCGCTGCTTGTTGTAGTGATAGTTGTTCTTGAAGCATTTGATTTTGCTGTTGCAACAAAAGTACCTGATGCTCGAGCTGTTGGGTAGCCGAATCCATCGTAAAAAAGGCAGTTAAGAGCTGGTTAACGACACCAAAAATGATTGATATCTCTGGTGTATCGAAAGGTCACGGCGCCAAAATTGTAGTTACTGTGTGACCGTGGATTTTGTGGAGGGGATGTAAATCCGTCTATCACTTGATATAAGGGAAACAATCCCAGGACTTTCTTTGTAGGGGTTCTTCTGGGGAAGACTGGTTATACACCAGAGGTGTTGCTTCCAGAAGAGAGGACAACCCAGGTAATTAAGAGAACTCGTAAGTGCCTTTACGGATTTAGTATTGATTCTTCAAAGGGTAGTAAGTAATTAGCAACTCGAACAGTCAATGGAAACTTTCAATGGTGCAGAGCATTTGATAAGTCCAAATGGTTATAAAAGATGTTCTTTATTTTCGTTTCGTATTTCAAACAAACAGTGGCAGCTCGAGATAAATTTCTGGTGGGGGAAAGCAAAACTGCCAGCTTTAGCCTCCAAGGCGAAAGGCTTACGGCTCCTTAATACTCTAGTCGTTTTATGATCTGTGGAAATCCTAGCGAAATAAAATACGATTCGAGACTTCAATCAAAACTAGTTCGAACTTACTTCAAGTGGAATGAACCACTCACATAATCGTGGCAGGGGTTAGCGCTGGTTCACTAACCTTCCTGGTCGGTAGGAGGTCTCTAGATAAAACGTAGGAGTCAAGGGCTTTTGTTCAATAGTAGTCGTAGCGCCAGGTTGCTCCAAACCTAAACTAAAGAACTTTTAAAAAAAAAAAAAAAAAAAAAAACCTTTATTCAGGTAAATATATCAATTTACAAAGAATTTTTACATTATCACATGTTATAAAAGACAGAGACTAATAACTCCCCCACCCCCCACCCTTCCCTCCCCCAGCCTAGCATTGCAACAAGTCAATATTAAAACAATATACCAAATTATAAACAATATCACATAATAAACCATACTAACGATAAACTCCCCCCCTCCCCCCTCCCCCCAAATAACTTTTATTCAAGTCAATGTTCACATGGATGATGAATGGAGGTGAAATGATTGATGGTACATTGACTAAATGATGATGACACTCTACCATGAGGTGATTAGTGAAGACATAAATGATAAATGATATTTATATTGCTTGATATTTACAGAAGTATTTATAAATAAAGCTACTTGCTTCACATTGTATAGTTAAACAAAGAAGTATTTAAGCAACAAGAAATATTTTTAAAGTTGTTCTGTTATGTTTTTTGTTATTTGTTCGTATATCTGTGAAAATATTCTACTGTCGTAATGTATGCCGTCATGTACTGCCCTATTTCTACATATCCACACTAAGTATCTAAATTCTGCTAATAAAGTTAAGAGTTTAAGCTCCGTCTGTCTCGGTAAAGTCGGTAAAGTATTCAACATGACCGCTTGATACATGTTGAGTGATTGCGGTGTTTTGGAAGCTATCAGTGTTCTTAGTTTATTTAATGTGGGGGCCACTGTTTTACATGTGTAAAACAAGTGGTCCTCTGTTTCTATTGTGTTGTTACTGCACAGTTTACACCTTGGTGGCGCCTTGCCTGCTTTCATTGCTGAATGCTTACTCATGATAGGTGTTAAACCGTACAGTAACCTAAATGTAACTTGTTTGGCTTGTGGCTTGACGTCTATTGCATGGATGTTTGTGAAGCTTTGTGTGTAGTCTGTTATGAAAAGGTTGTACCCTCGTTTTATTCGAGTACCTAAGTGGGGTTCCTGTGCTCCTACTAAAAGTTTTTATATGAGTTTAGTGTCTTGTTTTATTAACTGTTCATTCCCTTTTAGATTTTCTATGCATATCCTATAAAAAGGTGGTGGGGTGTCAAAGGAATGTGGTTGGTTGTTTTCTAGTTTGTGTAACTTAATTAGCCTAAGTCCGATATAGTAATGTGCTAGGGGGTACAAGCTTGGGTTTTTAATTATCTCCCCTATATATTTAATCCTTAAAGCTTTAATTTTAGTGTTGATATCTTGTAAAGCTATCCCCCCTTTATGTTTGGGCTGTATTAGGGTTAAATGTTTAATGCTTTTAAAGGTGCCCTTAAAAATGAAATTCCTAATTAGTACATTTATTTTAGTTACCACTGACTTTGGCATAATCTGGATATTTGCTGTATATATTATTTTAGGCATAATGAAGCAGTTCACTATGATACTTCTCCCAAAAATAGTAGCTGTCTTGTATTTATATTTCTCTAACATGTTTTGAATTTTATCTACTAACTTTACCCATGTCTCTGTATTAGGGTCGTGGGGGCTACAAGAATAGTTTATCCCATAAATTTTGATTCTGTTAACTTGCGTTAACTGAAAGGGGAAATCTGTCTTATTTGCCCATTTAACTAATCCCATTAAACTAGATTTTTGAATATTTAGTTTGGATTCGTTAGCGTATCCAAACTCTGTAAAGGTTTCTAATATCTTTCTTATGGAATCTACAGTTGCTGGAAGGAATAAAGTATCATCAGCATACGCTAATGATTTTCTTTCTCCTTGCCCGGGTACAAAGGTCCCCGTGATGTTTACATCTTGTCTTATTTTTTCCAGCACTGGTTCTAGTGTTAAAACGTATAACAGGGGAGACAAAGGGCAACCCTGTCTCACTGATCGTGTCAGCCTAACTGGGTCACTTAAACTGTGATTAATTAGTATTCTACTGTGGGTTTTTTTTTATATAAGATCTCTATCCATGTTCTAAAGTATGTACCTATGTTGTTTGCTTGTAAAGTTTTGTGTAGGAAGGAATGTGATACCCTGTCAAAGGCTTTTTCCTGATCTAGTGATAGTATTGCACTTTGACACTGTCTATCATGCGTGTATGTAATGAAATCCCTTATGAAGTGTGTATGTCTACAAATGTTCCTACCATGTACACTACATTGTTGGTCAGGATGAACCAAATTCTTCATGAATAATTTAAGTTTCAGAGTGAGAGCTTTGGCCAAGATTTTATAATCAGTATTTAAAAGCGAAATAGGCCTGTAATTTTTTATTGACTTTCTGTCAGCATTATCTTTAGGTATTAAAGTAATAAAGGATTCATTTAAACTATTCGGAAGCTCTCCTTTCTGGAAGGCTTCCTCAAATACTTTAATTAAAAGGGGGCCTAAAATTGGGAAAAAGAAAAAGTAAAATTCTGCCGTTAACCCATCTGGGCCGGGTGATTTATTTTTCTGGAAAGTACTGATCGCTTCCCTTAAGTTTTCTAAAGTTAAAGTTTCGTCTAATTTCTTGCTCTCATCATCACTTAAACGTTTTGTGTAGTGTAGAAATTTATCCTGTATGTTTACGTTAGTTGGTTCTTTAGCGTATAATTTTGTGTAATATTTCAAAAAAAGCGCGTGTCTAATATTAATGTCTTCTGTCTGTTGTTTCCCATTCATGTCAAATATTTCCTGGATCTGCCTACTGTGTTGTACATTTTGTTCAATCGCTAAATATTGTCTACTGGGTGTTTCTTGTGTAATAGTATTTAATTTTGACCTAAGGAGAGCCCCTTGGTATGTGTGTTGTTTGTACAGGTCTAATTTCTCTTCTAAAGTATGAATGTGTGGGTTAGATTTGTCTATCTGTTTAGTTAAACTTATTGCGTCTTCCAATATATTTTGTTCCCTCTTAAAAGCCCTGTGTATTGTTGTTGCTAAAGTCTGTGTTCTGTCCCTTATTGTGTTTTTTAGCAGGTCCCAATATTCTGCAATGTTGTTATTGGGGATATCCTGTGTGTAACCCTGAATGAGTTGTGTTATTGTATCTGTGAAGAAGGTATTTGTTAGCAAGTTATTGTTGAATTTCCAATGCGGGGATCTCTTTAATTTTGTATATGTGTGTCCCGTACTTAGAACTGTGTATACTGCTTGGTGATCTGTAAATTTAAGCGTGTGTTTTTTATATGGTAAGTTTTGTGTATATTGTAATTATTGGATGCGTAGAACCTGTCCAGTCTTGAGGCCTGTCTAAAATATGGGTTTGTCTTGTCGTGAAATGTGAAAGCTTGTGTGTTCGGTTGTAGTTTTCTGTAAACGTCTACTAGGTCATGTTTGTCAAGAATGGGTTGTAAATGTCGTATTGATAGGGGTATTTGAATTTTCTTTCTCTGAGATACGGGGCCTAAGGAACTACTGTCTAAATTGGCCAAAACACAGTTAAAATCTCCCCCTAACACTATTCTAGTTCTTTTGTAGTGCTTATCTATAGTGTCATACAGTCCGTCGTAAAATTTGGGTTGGTCAGTGTCTACTGCGGGTGCGTATATATTAATGAGCGTGTGCGTGTCATGTTTATTGTGTTTGCTCTGTATTTGAATTATGACGGTTCTGCCACAACCGTCTGTCCTATAATGTACTGTGTCCCAATCTTCGTTAATTTGTAAGATGGCGACACTGCTATGCCTGGGGCCTAGGGCGAACCAGCCGTGTTTAAGTCCTAATCTAGTTACAATCCGACTGGCAGAAAAGTGGGACGTAATCCCTGTCTGTTGCAAGAACAAAAAATCAGGTTTATCTTTTTTAATCAGTTTGATAATGTGCTCTAGCTTATTCCTCAAACCGTTGATATTGAGGGATATTAGAACTAGGCTGCTTGACAAAGTGGTATCTGAGGGTTGGCCACTTGTTGCAAACTGTCTACCTGGCAAAGTGGCAGAGTGGGCACTTGCCATATCTAAAATATTTGACAAAACGGGGACTGGACCGTTCGTCTTTTTTGAATTACAAAGCGAGAGTAGTGGTCTGAGGCTGGCTACCCGCTACAGGTGAAATATTCAACAAAGCGCTAGTTGATGGTTTATCATGTGTTTTAAGGGTTGTAATAGGCAAAGTGATAGGCTGGTCACTTTTTGCACATGGTTTACACACCAGAGGTGTGACTGTGGGCTGACCGCCTTCTGTCTTAACTAGGCCGCTCGACACATTCGTGTTTACATTGTTAGACCAATCAGTGCATGAGGGCTGACCGATTAACCTAAATTCTTGGTTGCTAGACTGGATAGTGACTGAGGACTGGCTATTCGTCAAATTGCCCTGATAGTTCGGGCCAGGTGCAGGCAAAGCCGCACCGTCAGACCTTCCCGCCTTGACGGGGGGGGGGGAGGGTTGGCTGCCTAAGTAAAACTGTGCGCATTTAAAAGTGTAAGTGTGTGTGTTTGTGTGTAAAAGCAAAAACATCAAAGAACTACTTACATTAAGCACAACTCTTAAATAATAATAATAATAATAATACACACTCCCTAAACTATAGGTGTTTACACGTTTTACTTTTAAAATTACATCACTATGAAATAAAGGAAAAAAGTTCATTTCTCCGGACACCGGCAGCTCACTGTCTGTTCTTGTTGTAGGTGCAACCAAGGCTTTCCTATACTTGGGAACTGGACAGGTCTGTCTGCACTGGGCCTCAGTGCACGGGGAAAGAACTTCTAGTAGTAAAATCATTTACTCACATGTTCAAAAGGCTTGCCCATCTATGAAGATATCTGCTTGAGACAACATGGCCTCCATGTCGTCCTCTTCTGTAGTTGCCGCCCAACAGGAGGAGGCTTGCGTATTGAACGGCGTCGGCGCCTCTAGAACCTCATGTCTTGTTGGTGATGATCTTCTGCTGTTAGGTGCTGACATCACACGCTCGTCGGCGACAGGTGTCGACGAGTTCCCTCTCGGGGAGGGCACCGGCGTAGGCGCCCTGGGTGATGGTGGTAAGTCTCTCCGGCTAGGGGAGGGCTTGCCCGGCGACCTGCTTTCACTACGCTTTACTTCTTTTGATCTCACAGGCTCTGTTGCCTGGAGCAGGAATCTCTTTCTATTTATTTCTTTCTTTTCTTTCTTGTTATTAACAACTTTGCTATATCCATCGCCCTCACTGGCATCTGGGCAATCTGGGGTAGGGGGCTCGTCTGCCCTGCTCTGCTCTGCCGGTGTTTTGTCGACAGCTGTCTCTTCTTCCCTCATTTTCTTGACCTGGGGATGTGGCGCTCGCTTCTTGGGGCATTGGTTCACCCAATGGGTGTCTAACCCGCAGATTGCACATTGAATTTTCCTGCCTGGCAACGACACCCATATGCGCTGGAATTTTTCTTCTTGTCCCGCTATTTTTAAATGCATAAAATGAGGGACCTGACATGTCGATGGTTTATACATGATATTCCATTTATCAGAGGCCGTTTTTATTCTGGTTACCTCGGCGTCCTTATCTCCGGTCGCTGCTGCCGCCAGTCGTTGCACCGTTTCAACCTTCATAGTTGGTGGAATCCAATTCAAGATCCCCTTGGCTTTTTCTTTATCTTGGTGCTCAATATACACCGACATTTGTGGGTTGGTCCATTCCAATCGTTTCCCATGAAGGCCTTTATAATGCTTGAGCTGGGCCGCGGCTGTCAATGTGGCATACCATTTGAAAGGTCCTGCAAAGCGATATAGGGTGGCAATCCCACCTGTGCCCACACCTGCAGGCCCTGCGAGAATGCTCGCTATCAGAGAATATGAAGCCCTATTTGCCTGTGGGCCGGTAACACTAATAATCAAAGTACCTGGCTTATGGAAAGCTCCACCTTCAAAGTCTTCCTCCATGTTGACAGGGAAAATCGGAACTGCTGGCGCTGCCATCTTATAATAATTATTCCTCTTGGTTAGAAAAAACCAAATATGGAAACAAAAACGAAGCTGTTAGCTGAACAGCTACACCACAGCACACACAAACCTCAAGAAAGAAGACGCCTTCGGTTCTGGCTCTAGCTTTGAGATAACTGTCTCAAGCTCTGACTGGTTACTAAGATGCATCAGTCTTTATACTGGTCTGGTGCTATGGCTCGCCAGAGGAAGTATTTCTTATTGGAGTTAAGACCGGAAACTTTCTAATGATTGGTCTTGGGGGCTAGTGGACTGTTGAAATAATCTTTAACCTAACCATCTACAAATCCTCTAGTCTGAAATTATTGTTTCTATGTGATGATGACCAACCATTGTTTGAAGTTCTCTCTAATCTAAATGTTTTCCGGTCTGACTTGTATGGAGGCCACACAAGGTTTGATGACATCATGGGTTCATGTGTGTCATGACTGATGATGTCATTGATTCTTGACTAGTAGTTTATTTATCTAACTAGTCATTCATAAAATACTTTACTATAAGGCTAACAGTTGTAGCTACTTAATAGTCTAGAGAGTATGTCTCTCCTTTCCCTATAGCCTTTATTTGCTTTGGGCCAGCTTCGCCTCCATTCTCTTCCCATTCCAATATAGTCAGTTTGTCGATTACTGCTCACTCTCTCTCTCTCTCTCTCTCTCTCCCTCTCTCTCTCTCTCTCATCTCACGCTCTCTCCTCCTCTCTCTCTCTTTCTGTCTTCCATAACAGAAGTAATGTACTCTTTAAGTGGCAGAATCAATAGATCATTTGGCAGCAACTCAATTAAAGATACTGGGACTTGCCCATAAAAACAAGAACACTGCTAACATAACAAAGCAGGCGACGTCATGGAACCCACTGGGGAAGGGGACGAAGAAAAAAGACTAAGGGAGAAGTGGCACAGCGATAGCGTGTGTCAGAATAGAAAATATCAAGAATGGGGGGGGGGGGGGGGGGGCCTAGATGTGGGTAGAGAGTGACAGAGTAGTCGAGAATAAAAGATTGATGGAAAGCGCTGGATCATTGACTTTATGCTTCCCCAGATATATCGAGTGTATAGTGTGTGTGGGGGGGTGTTATTCGTCCCGACCAGGCCATAAATTCTAAAACTAGGATTTACTGGCTACGCTGGAGAGGGAAATAATCAGAATTGATGATAAAAGCGATGAAGCGGGCAGAGAAAGGGTACCAGGCTCCCCTCACTGTGGCCAGACCGCTTTGTATGGCTTGACAACAGGAAATGACGTCAACTTGATGTGTTCCTCGGCGAAATATTAGGTCTCTTGTGTCCTGTTTTAAATTAGAGCACGTGCAAAATGTAAAAGAAAATGCGGCGGGGAAAAAATAATTTCTTCAACATTTGAGACAGTTATTCAAGTCAACACTGTCTGTTATGTTTTTTTCTTGTTTATTATATGGGCAGAAAGATGCCATGCTGGACAAACAAGTGGTAAACATAATTTACGCATATTCTGATCAAATAAAAAAGACATAACACATTGCTGAAAACCATAATGACCAACACAGACAAAACGTTAAGAGCTGCTGCTCAAATTGCAAAGCAGAAATGAATGTGGAAAATTTTATTGGCAGCAAATTGACGCAAAACATATAGTAAATAAACGTAACGTGGCAATCGTCAACTTGACTGAAGCATGCGACACGTACCCACTTGTATTCTATGTTTATTTGTTCAGATATAGCAATGCTAGAAGGATTCTGTGTCCAATTCTCATCACATTTTGAAATAAGTATTTGTGACGGAATTTTGGTTGTGTCCATTTACTCCCCTTCTTTCCCTCCTTTTTATTTTTTCATTTTTCGCACATAAACCTGCCACATCGCAGCACCTTAGATTTGTTGACAACTGTTCATACTAATGATAGCCCCTTCAGACTGTTGTGTGAGCTTCTTTTTGCCCAAACTGAGGTGGCGCCGCAGATAGCATCGCCACTTGGTGCGATCGGCAGCTTCATTCTCCCAGGTTGCTGGATTTATGTCCAGTGATCTCATGTCTCTCTTGCACACATCTTTGAATCTCAGCTGCGGTCGCCCAACTGTTCTTTTGCCATCTGCCAGTTGAAGATATCTTTCGGAATGCGACCATCTTTCATGTAGCGGACATGGCCAAGACAGCATAGTCTGCGCTGTCTAAGCAGTGTAGAAAAGATCATGTCTGTTGTTGATCTACCACCTCGGAATCCACACTGTGACTATGGATATATGCGCTCAGCTAATTGAGTAGTCGCATTAAGATGACCCTTGCAAAAACCTTACCAACAATACTAAGAAGAGAGATGCCTCTGGGGTTATTGCAATCACTTCTGTCTCCTTTATTTTTATACAGTGTTACAGTCTTAACATCTCACATGTCTTGGGGAATAGTAGTCTCTTCCCAGCACTGGCACAGCACCTTATGCAGGGGATGTAATAGCGTGCTCTTACAGCATTTTATTAAATCGGAAGGAATCCCATCACAGCCTTATGCTTTGCCAGAGGCCAAGCTATCACTGGCCTTGCTGAGTTCTTCTAATGTTGGTTCAGCATCGAGCTCGTCCATAGTTGGCAGATATTTGACAGTATCAAGGGCTGCAGGCGTGACGGTATTTTCTCTAGCGTAAAGCTCAGAGTAGTGGTCGACCACCTCTCCATCTGCTTACCCTTATCGGTTAGCTTCTCTCTTCTGATGGTTATTAGCGGTGCCGTCTTACTTTTTTGGGGACAAAGGCCTTTCTTTATACCGTCACACATTTGTCTAATGTTGCCTGTTTGCGCTGCGCGCGGACTGGATGCTCTCACTCAGCTGAAGCAAATAGTCATTTCCACAACGTCAAGCAGTTTCTGCAATTTTCCTTCTCGCCGCCTTCACTATCTGTAGGCTTCTAGCACTCGGTGAACGTTCGTATACAATCGGAGCATTGCGCTTAGCTTCTATGACAGTTGTCATCTCATCAAATGAAGCATGAAACCAGTCATTTGACTTCGCTGTTTTCTTACCAAAGGTGGCAAGTGCAGTACTTTTAATGGTGTTACACGGGTGCTCCCAGTTCTCTGTAACAGTATCACCACGCTGTGGGCTATTGAACACTTTCTTGAAGGTCGCGAAAAAAATTGAACGATCATGACAGTGTCTGACATCTTGCTGGTATCGATGCGTGGTTTCCCTTCATGTCTGGACACGATGAAGATTTCTTGACTGAGCTCTGATTTTGCAGCAAACCAAGGAGTGATCTGTATCACAGTCTGCACTATGGTACAAGCGAGTGGAGAGCACAGACCTAAGAAGTAGCCTGCTGATGAAAATCAGATCTAGTTGGTGCCAGTGCTTGGATCGTGGTTGTCTCTATGACACCTTATGCTGGGATTTGTCTGAAAGCAGATATTGGTCACGCAGAGGTCATGATGGACATACAACTTCAAGAGCCGTTTGTGGCAGAGATATTATGATTAATAGATTTTATATATCCTTTCTTTATTCTACACTTGTCTTTTACCTTTCTTTAGCTCTTTTAACTTTCTTTCGCATACGCATAGCAATTCAAACCTTTGTCATTTCCTTTCTAATTTAGCAACGCATTTTATTGCGGTTAGCTAAGTTCTTTGATGAGAGATCGAATCGTGTTAATTCGTTCTCGACAGGGATAACAATAAAAACCATTGTCTATCACTTTTCCCTGATCTGTTCGCCTTTAAGTTAATTATTCACGGTGAAAGATTTGAGATCAAAGACGAGCTCGCTCATATTGCGTTTTATGACCATAGTCTGCAGGCAGTAATAGTGGTGATCTGGTAAGACGAGGAAATTTCGCACGAGTCGGGTCCTATTACGTTACGTCGGATCTCAAATGAGTCCGTACGCAACAGAGAGAGTCTGGTTTCGGCACTGGTGCGAAGAAATTCGTTTGGTTTGCAGAATGAGAAAGAAATATGTAAATCTGGACGTAGGTGCCAAACGTACTAAGTCTGGGCTAATTTCTTCCTTTTCTATATTTAAACCCCAGCAGTTTAGACCTCATTCATTCAGACTCCAAGTTACAACCTTCAGGCATTGTGAACAGGACCCCTGACAGAGACACCCCACAACCACCACCCGTACCATGAATTAAAAAAAAAAATGCAATAACATGGGCCTACGAGCCAATAAAAAAATAAAAAAAAAAATAAAAAAAAAAAAAACAGTCCCTGGTGGCGAAAAAATATAACAACAGTACCATAAAACCCGGACTATTGAACAATTGTGGATGTGTGACCAATTAAATTTTATAATTGAGAAAGGTTAGCAACCTGTCAATTCCCAAAGTACTGGAAAACCTCGAGATTCTGGACATTGTCGAGCCCATAATAAAATTTTCCTACCTGAACTGAATCCAAGTGACACCCCAACTGTAATACCCTAAAATAATAGTTGTAAAGTGGCACGCCTACCACCGGAACAATGGGAAATGAAACCTGTATCTGCAGATCTGGGGTCTCTTTATCAAAAAGAAAAACGGATTCACGGGTGTGTGGTGTCCTAAAGTTTGCGCCTGAAGGTGTAAGACCATCAAGTTTGTAGGTAAAGAAAGAATGTCCCAGTGGCCCCCCCACCCACTGCGTGAAAATTGAGCAAAAACACAAAACAGAGAGAAAGCGGGACTGAGTGTTCCATATATGGTATAATTTATGCACTCACTTTGTGTATTTTCTTATGCAAGTATTGTTGCAAATGATGTTTTCCCACCTTAAGAATAGATTAATAAATACCAACCTCTGTTTCTTAACTGTAGAGGGAAATCCAAGATCATAGCGTATAAATAAGTGACCTTTTTGGGCTATAACTCTTTTTCTGCTAACGGATCGTGGGCTCCTAAGTAGGGGGAAATCGATTACACCTATGGGTTCCCCTATTTTTTTAGTAATCTTTAACCTATGCCCAATTTATATTGTGTTTTGATATTCACCAATTTATGGTTGTGGTGAAATTCTTAATGATTCAATAAAATTTACATAAACAACTGCACTTCAAGTGTGTCGGATCAGCTCGTCCAAAAATATCCTTATATACCTTTTTGTTATAGTTTTTCACTCTGTGCGTCACCCCCCAACTGTCGTCACTTATTGTGTGTGTGAATGTGAGTGGTATATAATTACTAATATACGGACAATTCTAGTTGACTGTCTGGGACAATATCTAGATCTGTTGTAAGAGATAGGCGGATCCGAGGGAAGACTTCTCAAAATGTCAGGGACAGACATATTTCTATTAATTTCCAACCATCTCACTCGTGAAAAAACTATTCTTATATATCCCCCACTGAGCTTACATCCACCTGTTCTATTTCTATTCAGAAGGGACCAATCTATGTCTTTAATTCCCCTACCCCCCCAACCCACAAACAACACCCCCCCGGACCCCCATTCCACCCCGACCCATACCCCCCCCCCGCGCCCCCCCCGACAGGAAAGGCCATGAAACATTATCGGCACCCACTCCAGCGTTAAAATCACCACTCAATCCAGAACAACCTGTTTTCTTGCCTACCCCCATTGTAACTATTGATAGAATTGGCTGTTACCGCATTCATCGTTAGAACATCGTCTTTGCACTTCTGAGGCAAGATCCCCAACAGAGTGAGACGCATACACACCTGACAGGTGAATGGACCTGACGTGCTAGTTTTGGAGTCCGTAGCTTTTAACAGGCGGCTGATACCCATTCTCACCTGGTTCAACCATTTTAAGTTTAGCGATTTTTTGACCCCAACAAAACCTACAGCATCAGGTGTTCTCTAGCTTTTTATTAAGGTCATTTCCTTTTTTGTCCATGCAATAACAGAGTGTAATCCTATTACTCGCCTCACCAGTCCGAGCCCGCAGGTCGCGGTTTCCCTAAAAGTCAAGCTATATCCATCCTGAAAGTCGTTTAAGCCTCAAATCATTAAATTATGGCAGTAACAAAATTCCTTACATCGTTTTACACCCTGTACACTATTTCGGATAGGTCCATCAACATAGTCCCCACGGACGTTTTCCAGCACCCCACATCTGATAGGTTGTTTAATTTCTAGTACTTCTTTTTGGTTTTTTATAACTGCTTGTTTTCTGTCCACAGTTTCGGTTTGAAACCCTATTCCCATCACCAAATGGGGAAAGCAGACCAGTGGCGGGACACGCCTAATTGACAGGTGACTGCCCAGCTTTGAAGCGGCGTAGCTGTCCAGTGAGATCTTAGAACCTCTCTCATTGTCGGAAAGTAGCCCTGCGCCATGCCTAAGACAATTTGAAAGGCAAAATGGCTTATAACCGGTAACCTGCTACTATCCGATTATTGCCGCCACTTATAGGGTTGGAGCTAGCACATGTCCAAAAGGACTCAGGGAGGTCACGGACGACCGCTGTGTCACGAAGTTATATGACAAAGATCAAACTAAATAGCTTACCATGCAGCAGTGTGCCCCCTCTCCCCACGCAGCGTTCAGATCACAACAGGAAACGGGTCAGTACTCCGCTATCGGTATACTGCGATTGCCTGTTATTTCAAGGCAATTAATGACCATCCTCAAGGATTTTTCCCAAGCTTTCTGGACAATAACCAATACAGCACTTTCCACAGAATTAAAATTATATCAGAGCTGTCCGCCCCTGCAATTTCTGTGCTAATTTCTCTATGGTGCGGAATGCGAGAGTTACAGAGTTTTGTCCTTTCGAAATTGTCTCTTCTATTTATCATCTCAAATTCTTATGCCTAAGTCATATCTTTCCTGAATCTCTTGGCCAAATTCTTCTTTTTCTATTTTCTTTTCTAGATTTCTTTTCTCTTATCTTTCTGTAGCTTTCCAGCTGCGTTCTTTCATGCAACCCCGGTTCAAAGCTTCTCAGATTTCTTTCTGCGGGGAGGATCAAAACCTCAGATTAGCAGGTCCACCAGTTGCCATCACAACCTCAGCTGATGTTCATATTGACACACCTGAAAACACTACTCTCTGAAGTTTCAGATTACAACACAAACAACTCATGTGCTTACAAACCGTGGAGGCTTCAGATGCAATGACTTTATCCCCCAGAGTTGAGGCACAGTACGAAGGATGCCACCCGACTGTAGCAAGATATTGGAATCAATTACGGATGTATGCCGTACAAAGGTGTCACTAAGGACTGAAAGAGCCACAGACCCTCGGATTACCCCCCCACCCCCCCCCCCCCCCCCCGGTCCGGGCCACCCCACCCCGCCCCCCCCCCCCAGACTGATAATAGCAGTAGTTAATACCACACCACCCCACCACGCTCAAACCCCCCGCCACCACCCGAGTGTCCACACGACCATAGGAACGTAAACCCAGCGGGGGGAATCCTTGGCCCCCCCTCCCCCAATACCTCCCCCCATCAACCGACGACCCAAGGGTTGAACTAAGAACACATAGGGGTTAACAGATCCCGCCCACCCCCCCACCCCCCAGCCAAAGGACTCCGAACGGCACTACTATCTGAGATCTACCTAATGTTACAGATCCTAAACCAGCACACAAAAAATATAACCATTTCGAAACATAAGGGGCAAAATACAAGCTACAATATGAGAGTTTCTGGGTGTACCCAACACCATACCAGAATGCTGGGATAGAAGGTATCCTGCCCCAGCATACCCCAAGGGTACCCCAAACCCCATCAGGTACCATGAGCGTCAAATCATTATGTTGTTCATTTTACCCCCCCCTGAGCCGCAATGATCAGTCACCCCCCGAAGAGGCAGCACCTCTAGCCACCAGACAGATGGCCACCTCACATACCCAGGATCCTGCAAAGGCCACCCATAACCCCAAGACATTTGTAATAGCCCCAGCACAACCCCCCCCCGGTAGCCACTTAACGGCATATATGACATAAAAAAACCAATGAATCCCCGATCACAAAGCCCCCAAATCTTACCCCATCCTTACTTACCCCCCAACGCGGTCTAAAATGGCCTGGGTGAAGTGAAACGTCAGTACACCTATGGACCTCCCAACATTGCCTACCCCCCTCAAACTAATAAATTCATCTAGTTTTAGCTGTGTGGGCATTCATATTCTACTTGACAAATGTCCCCCCGTGAAGCTTGAAACTATCAGTGAAAGGATAAATTTGTTGCCATCTGACCCTTAACCCCCCCCCCTCCCACCAACCATTACCGAAACCACAAATCCCCATATACAACCCCCCAATATACGCCCCCCAAACCCATTTAAACTGTCCCACTACCCCCCAAACAACCACCCAAACAATTTACCCTAACCAACCCCCCCCCCCAAACACCCCCACACCCCACCCCCCAAACCCACACCCCCCCCCAGCCACACCCCCACCCCCCCAACCACCACCCCACACCACCAGTCAAACCCCAAAAAAAATAAACACCACCAAAAACCAAAAAACCACCCTACACACGAACACCCTCTCCCAAAAAAACGAACAATAAAATGCCCCAACACACCCCCCCCCCCCACTCATAACACCCCCCCCAAACCACAACCAAAAACCCAAAATTATACAACCACAAATCAACCCAACACCCAACCCCCCCCCCACAAACACACCAAAATACAACACCCAAAACCCACACCCAAAAAACAGAACCCCCCCACCCCCCACCCCCCCCACCAAACCACCCCCCAAAACACCCCCCACCACACCCCCACACACACCTTTACACCAAATAATAAAAAAGTTCTAACACAAAAAACGACACAACACCGACACAGCACGCACACAAGCAAAAAGTACGCCAGCACAACAAGTTTTGCATTCAACACCAAATCAACAACCCCGACGAACACTGTAACCAACGGTAACTTCTGACAAAATCACTTCTACATTTTTAGCGTAAAAAATTTAAAAAAACTAATAACAAATTAAGCCTATCATTTAAAAAAATAAATGCTGCTTGCCAAACACCGCATTACCGTAAACAAGCCCACACAACGCAACAGCAAGGGTCCTTTTATATTTCTTACGAAACCTGTCAAACAACACGACGTCACAGGCGTCGTCTTATCTAGGTTTTTAATAATAAAAATATAAACAATATAATACACAAAAAAAATAACTTTAAAAATACTGAAATAACCATCACGTGACAAAAGCAGCACATTTCGGCGGAGCTGATAGGGCTCGTGATTCAAGAGGTTGGTAGGAAAGCAAAAAACTCCAATTTCGAGGAAAGCACACAAAACGGGTTCCTTGCGGGATTTAATCACCACCACAATTTAGATTTATTTAAATATTTAACCAATAAAATAAAATCCGGAAACGAATTTTTTTTCTAAGGCCGTCTAACGTTCAATTCGCCATAAATATACATTTAACAAAAAACTACGAAATGGCTGGTACCGAAAAATAACGGTTATTAAATTTATTTACAACCACAGGGGAAACGACAGCCCAAAACGCTGCACAACGGCCCTTTAATTTAGTCTTTATTTTCCTTTAAAAAATAACATATACTTTTAAATCTCCCCTAAAACGACACTCCACTTCACTCTTAGCAAAAGGCACAAAGACCACGACGTTTCATCGGCTCAAAAAACCCACACAGGACGCAACCAGAACGTGATGACTCCTTCGTAATCAAGCATATAAGATTTTTAAATTAACACCTTATTTCTAACAGAACTAATTACATACATTCCTTTTAGAATTCCTATGTTAAAAAAAAATCCAGTTTATCATATTAGATTAAAACTAAAAAATTGGCATTTTAACACAAAAAAAAAATTAAAAAATCACTGGGGTCTAAACCAACCGTTTTATTCAAACTAATATCTTTACATAGTTAATTAAAAAACGCATTTTGGCAAGGTTTTTTTTTTTTTTTTTTTGTCATTACATCCAAGTGTGTGTTGTGTGTGAAACTCCAAAGGTGTGTTTTTTTTTTTTTTGATTTGAGGTATAGTTTTTTATGTTTTATGGTGTCAAGGTTTGGGTCCCCTTATTTGCATTTATGTATATGCAACATATATTTTATATATGTCTTCATGTGTTAAAATAGAATAATGGTCCTTCAAAGGAATATTCTAATCTGGTGCAGATTAACCCCACAACAGCTGGAAAATGACGCCACCCTCCCAACCTACACCACGACAACCATCCTACTCAAAATATCTAGAACCTCATTATCCTACCTCTGGCGGATGTCACGTTAACTCTATAAATATGCCGACAACATGCGTAGTAAAGATTCACGCGGCCACTAAACTCACACATAAACCATGCAAAGCTACAAACACCCACCCTAGCCTCACTACCAGTATCCCGCAGATAACTTATTATCTACGTATAGCCCCCATTACACGTGCAATTTACGTAGACCCCCCCGCAGAAAAACATATCGTACAACCCAATGTTAAGCACCCCACCAAACTTCGTATAATTACCCCCCCGCCTGCCAACACCCCTCCCTGGAGCTCCGGCACGCCGCCCATACCCTAAAACCTTTCCACCTCTCCCCCCTATACACAAAGCCTAGCCCCCCTCCATCACCCTCGGCATGACCTGGAAGTTAGGCCACCCCCCCCTGAGTTTCACCCGTTCCAAGCTTACCCAATTTTCGCGTTTAAACTGCCACCCTCCCACACGCCTCCTGCTCCTCCCACCCATGGGTTCCCCCCCCTGGTCCCTTCCGATTACCCACAACACACAATCGACACTGTTCACCCCTAGGAGGCCCTCCCCCCCCCCAAAACAGACATCTCGACCTAACACTTTAGACTAGTGGGCCCGTTCGTCCTAAAGCCCAGGCCACTGCCCGCACATAATGTCCCACGAGAAACGTCCCCCCCTCCAATAGGACACGCACCACCCCCTAACAAACCCACAACACCAAATAAAAAACCCTAATTTCTTTTTTTTCTTTAAACTTCTTTTTTTTTTTACTTTACTTTTCCTCCTATTCCCCACTTTTTTTTTTTTTATTTTTTCTTATTCTTCTTTTCTCATCTTTTTTTTTATCTTTTTTCGTCTCACCTTGAAAATCTCCACTTAACTTACTCTTCCTCGATAGCATTTTTTCTTCCTTCTACCACTCTTAAATTAACCAGCCTCATCTTCTATTTTACATTTAAAATTAACCAGTTTATTAGTCTCAAATATTTTTCAAGTTCTACGTTTACCCTTCCTACTGACTTTTACTGTTCACCATAAAAACCTTTGTTTCTGTGGTTTATCTTAACTCCATCTATCACTTTCATATTGAAAATGTTTGCAACTTTAATTCCTTTTTAGAAGTGAATAATGTATAATATACTCTTTACCCTGGTATAAAAATTTAATTAAATTACAGCTTATAAATTTACTATCATTTAACATCTTAAATCCTTTCCTCCCTGCTCCATAAGGAACAATGGGACTAAATATAATTCAATTTAAATCTCATTAAAAAACTTATTCTTTTAACAAAGCAGATTCCTCCCTTTTTTATTCTTCTGGGTTCTGTTCATTTCTTCTTACTCATTTTCCTTTTTACTGATCAGGTTCTTGCTCTCTAGTCACCATCATTTTTTCACATCCATTTTTTTTTTTTTCGTTTTCTATTAATTTTCTCATGGCAATTTTTTTACCTTTAGTTCTCATTTTCTTAGTCATAAAATTCTGTTTTCTTTATGACATCCTACGCACTATTTCTTTCTTCTTCCTACTTTTTTTTTGCTCTTATCCTTTTTTTTTGTTTTCATTTCTTGATTATGCCTTTTCACACACCCTTTTCTTACATTTTGGGTCTTTGAATTTTATAAGGATAAGTCCTCTATGCTCCGTATGTTGTCAGGCTTATTTTACAGGTTATACCCGTTCCTTGTAATTTATGATATGAGAATTTCCTAAAAATGTCTGTAAATGTCCGTCAAGTTCACGGGAGACAAGGTCCTGCCTGATGAAATGGAAATGTCTGATTGTGTAACTCCTGGCTACTCTGGTTGTTTTTTTTTTATTTTTTTTTTTATATCCCTAGTTGAATTAAACTGCGAAGATTCAGGAAAAGCCTGTCCTAACCCCTACAATGTTTGTTATGAAAATAATCAGGTTTCCAAATCATAAGAAACAAAATGGTCCGTGTCGTGGTGTTGGGTCGTGTCACAATATTGCAGTGACAATGGGGGGGGGGGGGTGGCGGGGTGGCGGTAAAGGATGGGCGTCTGCAAAAAGTAAAAAAAAAAAAAAAGGTGGAAAAAAAGTACAAGAAGAAAAAAAAAAAGGGACGCAAAAAAAAAAAAAACAAAAAAAACAAGATGTAAAAAACAAAAAAACAAAACAGTCGAAAAAGAACAAAACCCATCGTAGAGTCGTCCTTATCTGCCCAGAACATGATGTCACTAGACAAGAGATACTAATATCTGTTCTCGCAAGCCCTGCCGTGATCAGTGATTATCCAAATACGATATGTGCCGCCCCTCGATATTAACAAACCTGGCTAGTCGATGTCCCCCCCTCAGAGTCCGCTACTTGGAAACCAGGGAGACATGGGTAAACTAAGTAGGAAATGATGACTTATCCTGTATTAGGTATGTAAAGTGGGATTGTGATAATATATTAGTATAGTTTATTTTAGTGTAACTGACTTATTTTTAGTATGAAGGTATTTCTAAACTTTTCTCGCAGTAGTGATACTTCAAACATCAACCCCTTCCCCGTCAGCCCCAGCCATCAAATGTAAACCCTCCACCACGTCCTTATTCTGGAATAGTGGAGATGACTACGTATATATGTCTACTGATCTCAAGAAAAACTGTATGCAATGAAGTGTAAAGTCAAAACAACAACACAAACAGACAGATAAACAACTTTAATTTATTTCCACTACACTTGGACAACACTGTGACACTCACAATACATAATAACACTCTAAGATGATAGCTTAAAGAAAGTCACTGATAACGGTTTTTCAAATAACAATATGTATTCATTGCTGTCATGAAAGTATATGTGTCCCTGATTCAAATACATAAGGGAACCAGGAATCACAATCAATTTTTAAATTACAAGTATATATGTACAGAATTTATATTAATATGATATTGTAGTGACATTATATTATTAATGGTAACCTGTATGTGTGTCAGTTGTGTAGTAGTAATATGAGGTAATACTGGTTTTGTTTTGTTCAAGCTCTGTTGGTATTTGTCATCATGACTTCAATAGTATTTTGTTCTATCGTAACTTGTATTTGGAGATGTTCTCAGTTTCCTGTATGTATTTTTTCCTCGAGTATTATATCCTGAATATTAAAGCAATTAAATTCCCCTCTTAATTTTATTTTACACTGTCATTTTAAGATGGGGGTACATAATGTTGAGCTCCATGGCCACACTCTCTTATCTTTCGTGATGACTGCAGTAAAAGACTCCTCTGCCTCGATTACTTTAATGAGTTCTGGAGCCACCCACTGGTTGCTATATGGACCAAGGAGTATGCTGTCCACCTCTGGCTTCAGCAAAGCTCTGACCAGGTGCTGCTCAATAACTTTAAGACCACGGTCCCTGAAAAGAAACCAGATTCGTACGTGAAAAATTTAAACTCCATTTCTACACTGAGCACAAGTTAACACAAATAAAAATGAGTTCAGAATAGCCAACATGTCGTAGGAAATTCAGTCAACCTGATGGGCTGACAATACCATCACAAAACATTGATCCCGGTTGACTATTTTTATACTCACCTCTCTACACTGAGCACAATACATCACAAACATTGAGTTCAGAGCGTTAGGCCAACTGTCAGCTTCATCTGAAATACTTTATACCAGTATTTCCCTCCCTAATGGTTACTACGCCTCTGCAATTCAAGCATTATTTCTTTCTAGTTAATAATCTAGGTGTCAGTGTACTGTTTGGCCATTCCATGCAGTTTTACTTTCCTCCGACACCTTCTGTTCAGGCTGGAGCACTATAGGCTTTACATCATGTTCGCTACTGAACCACACATATATACAGACATAAATTATCAATTTACATTCAATTTTCATTAAAAGATATTGAATATTTCAAGCTTACCACAATTCATGGAAATAATAATAAACAGTTTCGTTGACTGGCAATGAATATAGCACAACTCCGATCTGCCGATGTCCCAGGCTTTATTTTATAAAAAATATACACTGGTGCTCAACGCACTGCTTCTTAGTAGGTTTATTACAAGATGTGGCAATGAACAGACGCTCTGAATTGAGTATATTCGCAGCTCTACCCAATCAAACCATGTCTACACATCTTTTCAAAAAAAGTACCCCTTTCTCACGTTTCCCCTGACAACACAAGATAGTATTTATAGTCCGACCAATCGTGTTTAGTCTTTCATTTGTTGCGCTCCAATCAAATAGGAGTTAACATGGTAGGCTATTTCCGTAACGTAATGTTTTTTCAAACACGTTATAAAAAAAATTTTATGAGCAGAAATGATTTCATGCTGTCAGGCACCCCCACTATTTTATTTTGGCCATAACTTGGTAATTCCTAGACTATTTGCGTAACGTTTTACATATTCTTTGTCAGCAAACCCTAAGGAACCCAAATATACGAATTTAAGGGAGCTAGGTGGCTGCGTTCAAAAATGTGCATCTTTTTTCTACCACCCTCCTGTTCACACTTCAATTCCCCATGTGGTGTCTGGGGTACTGTCATGTTTTCAAACGTAAACCATCTATAATGTCATCTTTCCCAATAAGCGTTTTTCAGGATTTTAAAACCTAACTCTGGTATGGGTAGTGAATTTTATCACTGTCGATTTGAAATAAAGTTAGTGCATGTGGCCTTACACGCGTGATGGCAGCAATTGTGTATCGCGCGACGCGTGTTTAGTGTTGCAGGTGTCCCTGCTTTCTGCCTCTCCCTTCTCTCTATCCTTTAGTCCATCTGTCTTTTAGTTACGCCGTGTATAAAATGGAATGAATGAAATATTAAATTTAGGTCATTGATCAGCTTGCGTATCTCAAGGTTTTTCCAAGAAATACAGTACACGTTTCATTGAAGAAAGCGGGTAATAATACAGTAGGCTTTTACTATCAACGTGAAAGCGTTACAATTTGCAGACGAAGTAGAAAACAAGGGGGATTTCGAGTACAGTCATTGTGACAGCACTGTTCTTTACCATTCTTCTTTCCTTTTATTAAATTTATTTGTTAGGCTTTGCATTTACGTTTTAATTTATATATGGGGATTAGAATAATTCACGACATCTCCCCTCTTAAAACAGACATTATATGTCAGTCCTTTATTCTATATACACATAGAGAAATTTATTATTATTTCTGGGGGTTTACGGTGATTCTCATCACACGGATGGCGGCTTAAAAAATCCGCTCCCAAATTTGTTTTTCCAGATATATACTCAATGCTAAAATTATAGGGAGCCAAAAGTAAGGACCATCGGAGTAACCTAGAGTTCTCATGCCTAGCCTGGGCTAGAAACGATAAAGGTTTGTGATCCGTTTGCAACTTAAATGCCTTCCCATACAGATAAATATTGAATTTCTTTATTGCCCATATTACTGCAAGACATTCTTTTTCGCTAGTTGAGTAGTTGATTTCAGCTTTATTCAATTTTCTGCTAGCATATGCCACTGGGCTTAATTCCCCATCCAATGCATCTGATTTCTGTAGTAGAGTTGCACCTAACCCAATATTACTGGCATCCGTCCTTACTATGAATTCTTGACTTAAGTCAGGTAATTTCAAAATAGGTTTACTTGTGAGCTTTTCCTTCAATTCTTGGTAAGCCATTTCACATTGTGGTGTCCATGTAATGCGATCTGGATGTCCTTTACGTGTCAAATCAGTTAACGGTGCACATATGGAATTAAAGTTTTTGATATACTTCTGGTAGAAACCACATAATGAGACAAAGGATCTCACGTCCTTCTTGGTTTGTGGTCTCGGGGCTTTCTTTAGTTTCTCTAAATTCTTTGGGTCAGGGGTCATGTTTCCCTGATAAACTGTGTGTCCCAAAAATTCCAATTCTTTACATCCAACGCAACATTTGGTTGGTCGGGCTGTTAAATTTGCTTCCCTAAGTCGATCAAACAGCATCTTCAGAGAGTCAATGTGTTCCTCAAATGTTTCTGTTGCTATAAGGATATCATCCATGAAATTTGTTATACATGGATTATTCAGAGGGTCCAATAATTTTCTCATCATTCTAGAGAAGACACTAGGCGCATTCTTCAATCCAAAAGGCAATCTATTAAACTCATAGTGTCCTTCTGAGGTACTAAAA